>MU184132.1:91646-113030 GCA_016904865.1 Pissodes strobi | reverse complement strand
TATTATTATTATTATTATTATTATTATTATTATTATTATTATTATTTCCATTTCTCGCTTGTGTGCGCTTTTCAAGGGCCATCGGCCTATGGCAAGATGACTCTCAATATTGTAAATTGAGGACTTTCCTGACTATATTGCAGGTAGATAGGATGACAGATTTCTGCAGTGTAGTTATTATGCGTGGATGGAGCCCAAGTATTTTGAGGTGGACTGATAACGTTTTGTGAACAATCCCTGTAGATGAAATTACCAGTGGCACAATGGATGCCACTCATGTTTTATTTCATGAGCAAGATCTGCATACTTCGTAAGCTTACTTGTTGTTGTGCTTTGTAAGTTGTTGTTATTAGGAATGGCGATATCAATCAGCCAAGTTTTCCTCTTCTGCCTATCTATTCAAATTATGTCCGGCCGGTTCGCTGGTATATTTCTGTCTGTTATAATGCTTCTGTCCCAGTAAATGCGGTGGTTTTCATTTTCTAGAACAGCTTCAGGGGTGTATCTATAGTACGGTGTGGTATTGCCAACAAGTTTCAGCTTATGTACCAGCCCCTGATGAATAATCTTAGCCACACAATTATGGCGGTGGAGGTACTCGGTGTAGGCAAGTATTGGGCATCCAGACGTGATGTGCTGAATTGTCTCCGCACTAGTTAGGGATTTGCGGCATATGTCATTTGCCACAGCTTGGTCCTTGACTATATATTTCAGATAAATTTTAGTAGGGATTACCTGATCCTGGATAGCAAACATAAATCCTCCTGTTTCCGGAAATAGATCCCCATGAGTCAGCCAATAGCTCGACGCAGGTATATCGGCATCTTCAGAGCCAAGCTCATGAGAGTGCCTCCCATACAGGGCCTTCTGTTTCCAGGTCTCCATTACTTATTCAAAATGCTCGGATTTTGTTATCTCTTGTATGTTCCGGGGATTGCTCAGATTTAATGGGGTATATCCTTTATCCGCCAAAGTGACTGCTTTATGGAGTAGAGAAACATCGGATTTTTCAAGAAAGTATTTTCTTAAGTTGTGAACTTGTTTTTCCAGCAAGAAATTTAGATCTGTAACTCCTCTGCCACCGTGTGTCCTTGGCAGCGTCATTCGTTCGATTGCTGACTTTGGGTGGTGGATTCTATATTTTGTCATCGTTGTTCTTGTAGCTCTTTCCATTCGCTCCATATCTGTTTTTGTCAACCTTACAATTCCAAATGTATAGGAGAGAGCTGACACGGCGTATTTTTTAAGTGCTCTAATCATGTTCCTACTACACAATTGACTTTTAATAATGGTTGTTAGCCGACTTACATACTTCTTAAATGCTTCTTCTTTAATTTTGGTGTGTTCCGTACGAATGGATTGCTGTAGGCCTAGGTATTTGTATAATTCACCCACCTCCATAGGATCAATCGATTCTCCGCTATCCAGCTCAAAGGGACCTGTTACAGCATGCCTTCCACGTATTACAGTCTGCGTTTTACACTTGTCAAGTCCAAACTGCATGCCTATATCCCTCGAGAACACCTCCGTAGTCTTCAGTAGGGCCTTAATGTGAGAGGGTGTGCTCGCGTACAATTTTATATCATCCATATATAAAAGGTGTGCCACTCTATGCTGAATGTTCCTATCAGTTTTAAGAGGTAGCCATGTTGACTGCTGTTCAGCATATTAGAGAGCGGGTTTAGAGTCAAACAGAACCATAGGGGGCTCAAGGAATCACCCTGGAAAATACCTCTTTTAATTTGGACGACCGATGCAGTTGCCTCCCCTTGGTGTCCTGTGAGTTACAGTTGAGTGCTCCATCGGTTCATGAGGCGTTTCAGAAGGTTTACAAAAGTTGGATCGATCTTATATATTTGAAGAACCTTGAGTAGCCACGCATGTGGGACCGTGTCAAATGCCTTCCTGTAATCTATAAAAGCGGTATAAAGATTACGTTGTTTGGTAATGGCCTGTTCCACTATAACAGAGTCAATAAAAAGTTGCTCCTTACAACCTTGGGACCTTCTTGCGCAGCCTTTTTGCTCCTGAGCTACTATATTGTAAGCCTCGCAGTGTTGATAAATTTTGTTTGCGAGAACTGATGTCAAAAGCATATAGATCGTTCGCAGGCAAGTGATCGGTCTGTACTTGGCTGGGTTCTGGGTGTCGTGATCTTTCGATATTAAATGGGTAACGCCGAGGGTGCTAAATCGTGGTACACTTGTTGGGTCGAGACAGAAGCTATTAAAATGGCGGATTAGGCTTGCGTCTGTACTCTTTAATCTCTTGTACCAGAAGTTCTGAATACGGTCGGCCCCAGCAGCCTTCCAATTATGAGAATCTTGGATAGACTTTCTGACTTCTTCCAAAGTTATGTGACTATCAGCCATCTTCTCTCCCTCGCGTCTGATCCATTCTGCTTGAGTATTATATTGCGCCGGAATATCACATTTATCCGACCAGAAATCTTGGATTTGCTCTTTCGTAGGAGACTGGCCATCCTCTTTACCTTCCTCCTGGGTCAGGTTGCGGTAAAACTGTTTTCGTTTGTCCTACATAGCCAGTTACTGTGTTTTCGCAAATTGGATATTCGGTATGGCTGTCAGTTCACCAATCTCTCTTCTAAGTTTATCGATTTTTTTGACCAGTCGTTGCTCCTAGGGTTTTATATTGATTTTTACTTTAGCTTTGCCAGAGTTGAGTTTTACGTCATGCCCATTACATCTGACAGTAGCAACAGCTGCTGCATAAATGGCGGTGTGTAAGTCCATAAAAGAGTGGTGCTGTACAAGGTACATGGGCAGTACATTTTTATCGATGAGCTCAGTAATAACAGCAAGTTTTTTGGAGCAGTTTTGTTTGGGAATATGCGGTCGTGCTGAGGGATCTGTACCATCAAATTCTGCGAGTGCTTGGCAGAAAGCAGAGCCGACCCTTTCAAGTAGATGCTGCTCCTGCATCTCAGTTCATTGGGGTCCATCAGAAGCTGGTGTTTGTTGGTTTACTTCAGCTTCATTACCATCCGTGTTTCGAGGCTCGCCATGGGCCTCATCCAGTGTGGGTTGTTCAGTTTGCTGATTCATTAGGTATTCGACGGCTTCCTTTTTAAGATCATCTAATTTCTTCTTGTTCTTGAGACAGGCGTTTGTTGTTAACTATAACACGCTGATCCATCAGTTTTTGTTCCGATAGGTGTCTGAGCTCCGGGTGTAACTCGCTAAAGGTATGATGGAGCAGTGGTCTTATTCCTACAGATATCGTATCACCTTCAGTTACTTTGTAATAACAGCGCATTAGGTCCATGTTTAACTGGTCTGTCCAGTTCATGCGCTGCCGCGGTTTTCCTGCCTTAGTGGTTAGTGGTTGAGTTACCACCAAAACATTTCCAGCAGGTGGAGCAGGTGTTTCTTGGGTGCTCCCAGTGTGTGTTAACCTATATCCGTTAGCAGTATTATTATTATTATTATTATTATTATTATTATTATTATTATTATTATTTTATTATTATTATTATTATTATTATTATTATTATTATTATTATTACTATTATTATTATTATTATTATTATTATTATTATTATTATCCCGATTTGCATGCCTTTCTACATTCACGCTCCTTCTAAAAAGGAAAACTCATTTAATCCCAGATACCTTAAGCATCAAAAGGTTTAAGCTCTGCTGAAACTTTGTTATGGTGTCCTTTGCGATGATACTACTTGTGCTTTTGATGTTTCTGATCTTGAGGGTTTTTGATGAACTTCCAAACAATTCTCGGGGTGGAAAGCATGACAGCTTTCTGAATCAGCTTGTAGAGGTTTTACTCAGCTCTAACTCCTCGATATTTCTTTATAGGCTTTTCGACACACGTTGTTGAAATTATTATTTGGACTGTTTCGACACAATTCAACTTCTAGTTTTATAAAAATATGGCTGTCTGATCTAATAAAGAAGCAAATGTGATCGACTAACTTTTTCAACTAGACAGGCATTTTAGGAGATAGGAATTCGTATTTCGTCCACTGCGACCCTTGGTCTATTGTGGCTCACATCTGTGGTTTCCACTAGACCAGAGTCTCGATCCTTTTCATGAAATCGATTAGCTTTCTGCGGTGAATAGTTTTCAAATCTATAAGTGTCATTTGAGAATTACCAATACCTGTTTATCTTGTTCTTTTCATTGCTGGATAGTGGCATAAAACGTGCTCCATTGTTTCTTCGTCCTCTAAGCACAAGCGGCATTCCGTTTCTTCGAAAGCCCTATCTTCTTCATGTGGCTTCTAATTCGGCAATGGCCAATGCACATGCTAACTACAGCCTGTGCCTGCTGTCGACCAAGTTGAAGTAGTTGTCTAGTTCTCACTCCTGATGGCAGATTCGCTGCCATCTCTGAATGCGTTAGGCCCGGCAACTCTCTCCATTTGTCTACATATTGGTGTTGTGTTCACCTGGAGAGGGTCTCTTTAGCTGCTTTGTAAGCTATTCGCAGTACTGCTTCTGGTCCTATAAAGGCCGTTGCGGCCGCCTCTGCTTCGCAAGAGCATCAGCTCTTTCGTTGCCTTGATGTCCTGCATGCCCAGTTATCCAGATCAGTGTAAGTTTATTTTCTCTACCTAGTTTGGTGAGTAGTTTCTGGCAGCTCCATACTGCTTTGGATGTACAACGGCTAGATTCAAGAGCTTTCAAAGCCGCTTGACTGACCGAGAATATTTTGATTGACTGAAGGAAATAGGTACTGCTCCGGCTTGTATAGAGACAAACGTTTCATGAAAATCTATGAAGATTATGTAAAGTTCGATGTTCTACTCGTTACACTTTTTTAGTAGCCTTCTTCGAACCAAATGTAAGGGATATATATCCTCATCTGAAACCGGCTTGGCCTCGAGGTCGATGATGGTGTATTTTTTCAGATAATCTATCGGTTCTTATTCTTGCAAATACCTTACATAAGAGAAACCTTTTTAGACTACTAGGGCTTTAGTCAGAACGTTTTTGTATATGGCCTTTTTCATTGATTCAAATCACATTTGTTAGGGGTTACTTTCCTGGCCAGTGGAAAAGTAAACACTTTTTCCAATACATAAAACCGGAGGCAGACAGGATATTGCACACGTTGTCGGCTATCCTGAATCTTGGTTGATGTCCTACTACGACTCGAGGGCTTTTGGCAGTATGTGTCACAGACTTTTGCTGGCAAAGCTGTCTGGAATGTTAATGTTATGGTGGAAAGAGCTGTGTCGCGCCAGAGTGAGGACCAATCTGAGGTCTCTCAAGGCTCGCACATCGTTTCAGTGTACTTTTTAGTTTATTTGTGAATGATGGTGCTGGATGCTCTCTCTCCGTGCTCATTTTTGGCTGTATGCCGATGATCTCGTTTTCTACCTGGTTACTCTGGCAGTCGAGCCTTGCTAATCTGCTTGAGTTGAATGTGAAATAGGGCAAAGCCATGATATTTTTCAAATGACGTTAGTCACTGAACATCGAGTAATTTATAAACCATCAAAAACTTGGCCTTGAAGTTATCTTCGATTCTGAAATGACATTTGAATCCCATTCAACAGTTTAGTAGCTAGAAGCTTTAGAACGCTCGGATTTATCAAGCGGAATACAAGAAAACTCCATGATACGACAACCCTATTCACGCTCTACTATCACCTAGTACGAAGCATTTTTGAATACTGCAGTGTTATCCAGTCGGCGCCTTATAACTATTATAGGCAGAGAATATAAATGAATCAATGAGGTTTGCAAAATATATCAGTGTGGATTAAAGACGCAATCAACAGGTTCTCCTCATCTACAAAGTAATCCAGGGATCTATTTCACGCAGTCCACTCTTCGCCAGAGTCCAAAACGTCGACCGTTTTCCAGTTTCTTTTAGGGTTTTCAGCTTCGTTAGGGTCACTAAATTAGCACTTGTGCTGTTTACATCTTGGAGCCAGAGCCGAAGCGACTCTACTTTCCAAAGAACTGTACATAGAGGTGGAGAAAAAGGCAACATTTGTAAGATAAATTTGAACTTGAACTTGGAAAATATTATGTAAACATTCAAGATTAACAAATTATTAACATCGACAGCGACTAGCGCAGGCAATTATAAGCCTTAAAGCTGCAATGATCAGCAGATTTTATTATATAAACAGTCAAGCGGACCATCAGTCTGAAAGGCTTTTGTCTCTCACCTATTTCGCTCTAATTCATTGTCCGCAGTTCAAAGGAACGCAACGTAGCGCTGAGTTCTACCGATACCCAATAACCTAACTCAGGAGGTGCAGCTCACGAGAGCATACTTTCATGGGGGTTACCCGTCTATAGTACTCACGCCGAATTTACGATAGATCTGCCAAAATTCTAAGTCAAGTAATTTTTAAAGTTAAATAGTTGCAGTCAGTGGTGTGCGGTGAAATTTGAAAGAAGAGAAGCAATTTATAAGAACTGACCTATTTATAGTGTAATTGGATTACCTTCTCACTTTTCATCTCAGGCTTTGAGCTATATTTATTTATTTATTATGCTTGATTTTTGAACAGGCTCCGAGAACTGAATCGTTTGTCCAACATGAAGCACCCTAATCCTAAACGCTGATAATCACTAATCGAAAAATCAGTCGATGCCATTGTGTGTAACTTTCTGGTGTCTATCTATTCAAATCAAAAAATTAATTCCTGGTGTCCAGCAAACTATACAAATGCAAACGTCACGTGAACGCGTATCTAATCTACCCGACTGCTTATTCGGCGGTAAAGTGCTCGGAACTTAACCTCTAGGCTTTAGCATTTGGCCACGAAACTTTCGTAAACCGAGAAGCAATTGGTTTGGTTACTAGTGCTCCCCTTTCGGGAAGCGGTTGAGTTTGCTGCAAGACAATCCGCCAGTACACCTCTCTTGCGGCGCTTAGACAGAAGCAGAGCTATCCTTCTGCTTGTGTTATTTCAGTTTGAGGGGCCTATTTAGTAGGAACCTCCAGTATGACGGGCCTGTGCCTCTGGTGATTCCCGATTTCTGCAAACCATAAGCTATGAATGGCACAGACAAAAATAGTCCCACAGGAATCCCGTCCCTTCCGGCATGGATACCGACGTGAATGGGTATTTATTCTGGCGCTTAAACCATGAAAGGCACCGACAAAAAGGATCCCATGGGCCTGGGTATCGGGGTAAATGAGGATTTTTTTCTGGCTAGGACGCCCGATCTTTCCTCGGGTAGACAAACGATCACTAAACGTTAACCACTTCTATGCCTAATGGCCTGTGCCAATGACGACAAGAGCAAGAGAGCCGCTACGGCAATTGGTGATCTTACTTATCGAAGCTCGGAGTGCTCGGGCAGATGGGAGAGAGACGTATTAAGAAAATGCTGGACGCATTATTGTCCGTATGAAGAGATATTGTCTTTTCTCGATGCATGTATTTAACTTGAAATACTGCTTACGCATATAGGTTGGCGAGGTACTGGCAAGGCTTATTATTTTATGCAGGCTGAACCTTTATATTTAGGATGTTGCAGTTTATTACGATGCTAGAATTTTTTTCCCTTGAAGATTCTATGGAAAGCAGTGCTTCCCTTGCTCCTATGCATCGCACGCCTCTGGTTGCAGTGCCTTAAAGTGCTGAGTGAAATTAAGATAAATTAAGAACACTTAAATAATCACCTAATTTAAGAACCAAACTTAACCATAAATTAAAACGTAACACCGCTCTTAAAGAACTTTATTATAAAACAGGGATCAAGACCAATAAACAATTCAAACCATACCTCAACCAAAAGAACAGGCGTGTTTTGTAAGTGTAAATTCAATAAGGCCAATGAACATTGTTATTAATTTACGGAAGTGCCTTCTTTATTTTCTCTTCTCATCTGACTTAGATCGATCCTAATCTAAGCAACATAACCTGCACGCCATCCAAGGCATAACGTCACGGATTACTGGTCGTGACATATTTATATTTACCAGATTAGTTTAGTTTACATGCACTTTTGTTGTAATATTTGCAGTTTATATCTCTGTAGTGTACTGTGTGGAAAAATAAATAAATACATAGGAAAAATTAGTGCTTATGGGCCACACACCAGAAGTGAAACTTCATCCACACGAAACAGAATAATATTTCTATTTAATGCAAATTCGATGACACGAATGGTGGTAAAACATACTACAAATCAAATCTCGGCCGGTCAACGATCGATTCTTTTCATAATTTCGCGAGGATGACGTGGAAGAGACGAAGATAAAAGATTGACATCCCACGCTTGTTTTAAATTGAGGACGGGCCGGTGTCAAAATTCGCTTTGTCGGTCTGCCTCTCCACTTTCATCAACTTTCACCGTATCACACATTTTGTAACACGTCCACCAGCTTATTCTCCAGGTTTCACTTAAATAAATAAACAAAAACCTTTGCTACTAGTAAAGGCTGTGATATTTGATATTGTTCTAAAAATATTTCTGGAATATATCTTTTAATTATGTTCAAAGTAGATAAATATTTTAGACTACTAGATCTTCAATCTACAGTCGATGCTTCTATTGAATTCTATATTTTTCTAAGCATTTTTATGGAATTAATCCTTAAGTTTGGTTTTGAATTTGGTGGAGTCTTTTTGAAGCTATTCCTTACAGTATTCTTCTAGTCCAGCAGTTTTATGGTTTTTGAGACATTTTAGCGAAAAGGAGATTTCTTCCTTCGTGACTTCCCGTGATTTTTGGTATGCATTGTGACGAACCAACATTTTATATTTTCATATATCCTGCATGTGTCTTGCTACTTATTTGAGTGAAAGACGAAAGACCAGTGTTTTCGAATAAATTTTCCATTGTTTCCGATTAATAACTTGTTTTTTTTAGACTTGACACTACAGTTGTCAATTTAGAATGATTATTTAGTAGAAGTTTAAAACGGTTACAACTTTGTTTAAACATTTTAAGCCGTTTCGGTTATTGGTATCTACCTATATAGTATGCTTTTACGGCATTTAAAGTTATTTTGATATTATACTTAGGAAATATTTTGAGAGTAGTTGTGTCAGAATTGGAATTGTTTTCTATAAAAATCTGTATTGATCAGAATTTAATAAACTTTTTTTTTATCAGATTAATTCAATCCTGATAAGCTTAGATTTGCGCGATATTTGCAAAAAGATATAAAATTTACAATTTTTCATACGACCGATTCCCTTTAATTACACATATCCAGATGTAGTCAAGCTCCTCGAGTGGCATTTCAAATAAGGTATTTTTTGGGCTGGATAACTTGGGTTATCGATAGTTTGTAATAAATATAACTCGCTACTTAAACCCGTGAAAGTTTTTACTCTGTTCTCCTCTACTATTTCGATTTTAATTTATGAACTGTTTCAGAAATCTATTATTGTCGAAACTGGAGAACTGAAACCTATAATCAAACATGTAGCAGTAAAAATATTTCTCTTATTTCATATCAAACCAATTCATCAGCAAATCATTTTTTATTTTAGTGGATATAACGCTGTTCTATTTTATACAATGTAAATTTTTAGCAACGGTGTTGAAAATGAACATATTCTAGAGTTCAATAAAGTGGAATAGCAAAAATGTAATTTTATTTTGAGTCTAGTAATAAAAAAACAATAAATCTCCTTAATTGTTATAATCGACGATAG
The DNA here is from genome assembly GCA_016904865.1 of Pissodes strobi. NCBI lineage: Eukaryota > Metazoa > Arthropoda > Insecta > Coleoptera > Curculionidae > Pissodes > Pissodes strobi. The sequence goes on along the minus strand of MU184132.1, from coordinate 103,414 downwards.
ATTTCGGTCTTGGAGAGGTCTCATGAGGCCGAATTCTAGATAATTAACTTCCATGACTGGCGTTAATTAAATCACTCGTATATGGCCGATTTGATTTTATGAATCTTTTTTATTCTAATGGTATTAAGTTCCTGCTTAAACTATATAAGGGTGGAAGTTGAAGGAAAGACTCCCCCAGCTATATCGAGAGTGAATTCCTCAATACCAAGTCTGGTATTTCGCAAATGCGAAGTGAAACAAAAACACAAAAGCCTAGACACTAAAAGCCGATTCATCCTATAGGTCAAGTCACATTCTGATCAGGGTTCGGTCGTGGTCATATCAAATATTATGGCTGGTATAATAAATTACACTATTCACATTGTACGGTAAGGTCAGATCATGAGCCAATCAAGTGAACCCAGTATCTATTTCCAACAATATTTTGATCTAACTGTGACCAGACCGTGACTTGACCTATAGTATGAATCGGCCTTAACCAAGCCAAAGGACCGAATGGCGTTCCCGCAATATTGTTCCCGCAATGTGCTGCTGAACTAACAGCTTCACTATGCAGGCTTTTCTCCCTATCATACAGAATTGCATGCTTTCCTTTTAGCTGGAAATGCGATCAGGAGCAACCAATCCCGAAAAAAGGTGAAAAACGACTTCAAAAAACTACCTTTCAATTACCTTAGTTGCCATCATATTCAAAGTCATGGACAAACTGATCAACGAACAGCTCTTAAGATAACTCGTATCGGCAGGCATCATAAGCGATCGCAAGTGCTGCTAAACTAACAGCTCCTCTATGCAGGCTTTTCTCGCTATCATACAGAACTGTATGCTTTTCCTTCTGCTGATGCCCTCAGGTGCAACCAATTCCGAAGAAAGGTATGTCCAAAGTCATGGAGCATTTTATGGCAGGTCCAAAGTCATGGAGAAACTGTCAACCAACAACTCTTAAAATACCTCGAATCGGCAGGCATCATAAGCGATCGCCAGTATGACTTCCGCAAGCACAGATCAGCGGGAGATCTCCTGACTTACGTGACCTACCTGTGGACCAAAGCCATTGAGAGCTACGGCGAACCTCGTGCAGAGTGGCTCCCGACATATCCAAAGCATTTTATAGGTTGTGGCATGACGTAATGTTAAGCAAATTGGCAGTATATGAACTACCACCAGCACTACTTCTAGAGCTTTCCAATTCCTTAAGGGGTCGAAACATCCGAGTTGATTGGTATTGATGGAAGCGAGTGAGAAAATCAGATTGCTGTTTTTAATGAGGATATGAACGCCATCGTGGAATGGGGTGAGGAATACTATGTCCAATTTAACGCAGGAAAGACTCAAGCAGCTGTCTTCTCAAAATAAGCAAACATCGTTCGACCTGACTTATCAATGACAGAACAAACACTGACTTTGGCCTCATCCATAAGGTTGCTGGGCATCAACGTAGAAAACATGTCTTGGAGTAATCACGTCACCAAAATCCCCAAGGCAACAGCATAAAAGCTAGGAGCTCTCTATAGAGCAAAAAATATGTATACACCTCATCCGCTCTTACTACTCTATAAGGTCCATATAAGACCACCTAATGTTCCCATGTGTGAAGCTCGGCATCCAAACACTTGCTCAAATAATGGCCTCCATACAGAAGAGAGCAGTCCGTCTTGTGTAAAACCCAGAGTTGGTAGCCTTGGACATCAAAGAAAAGTTGCGGACCTATCTCTTTACTATCGATACTCCCACGGTGTTCAAACGAGCTGGCACTTATGATTTCATCGAGAGTAGTGTCAAACAGAAACACCCGTCAGACACAAGGTGCTCATCAACGTACGATTCAGTTGCAAACACCTAGGACGCCGCTGTTACGGGACTACTATAGCTGGAGGACTGCCTCACTCTGGAATGAACTTCAGAGTAACGTCTTCCCCGAAAGCTACAACCAACAGCGCTTCAGTCCAACGTCCACCGTCTTCTCCGCACACGCACCGCACCGCTCGTTGAGTGGTATAGGATTTTCCATTTCTGTGCGTGTCGAACATGAAAAAAAAATAGTCGTCATAGTCGAAAGAAAAAACATTAAAAACAAATAGAACAAAATGCACAGTATGAAATAAAATATACATGATAGGAAGATATGGTACACTATTCTATACAATATTCTAAATAGGATTCTACTCAATAAATCTTACAAAGACTTCAAAGCATAGCTGAAAAGCAGCTCCTTAACCTTTGATTTAAATCTCGTTAATGTAGGACACATTATTATTTCCATTGGTGACATGTTAAAGGATCAACTCCCAGAATAAAACGGTGACCTTTTATAAAACTCATGGGTGTGCTTGGCAAAGAGTAACTTAGACCTATCTCTAGTTTCGTGTAGATGCTGATCTCCAACCAACATCAATTTACTCTTATTTTCATACGCAACCCGAATGTTATCTAATATAAGAATCCCCTTCTCCTTGAAGTCCTTCTTACAACACTGTCTGAAAGGTATATCAAGAATATTCCTAATTAGTCGCTTCTAGATCACGAACACTCACTAGACATCTCAAGCCCTACCACACATTATACACTATAACAGACTTTTATTATTTGGATCAATCCTAAAGAGATATTCAGTTGGTATATCACAAATGCAGTTTTATTTAGTTTGTGCAGACCCGTAAATATACTCCACCCAGTCCATTTTCTCAGTTTTAATACCTAAAAACTGGTTGAGTCTGAAGACGAAAGTGAGTGTCCCTCAAATTCAAACACAAAGTGATTTGGCTTTCTCTATTTGTTAATAATCTGTTTGTTGGATTTGCACCAGGCAGAGATTTTCTCAAAGCAAGTCAAGACTTTGTGCTGTAGATTTGCTGGGTCAGGATCAGAAAAGTCAAATTGACTAAAAACTCCCGTGAGGAGTACCCAGATCCACCAGAAAGTCCCCAAACTGATCCTTTCCAATTTTGACATAAAAAGCCTGTAGATCAAAAAAAGGTTGATACAACTTATTAATATTACCTCTCACTCCCTATATATAGAGCTTCATTGAAGCAAGCTTTGGATCTACTGTGTCAAAGGTACGAGTGAGATCAAAAAGCAAATCCATGAAATGCTCATTTGTCTCCATACAGTTAGAGACGTGCTGTGAAAGTTTAATACTAGCCCTATCTGTGGCCTTTACGGAAGTACGAGCGTTAATGAAATTTATCGTTATTTCATGAATTATTTTTTCAAAACTGTTTGAAAATATATTAAGAAGTGCGATAGGTCTATACGAGGGTCTATAGTTTTCTATATTGCTTCTGCTTTTGGCAGCTGTTATGAAAGTGCCTTGTTCAACTAATTTGCTAACAAGGGTATATAGAATTATAGAAAGCCCTTAAGCATACTCTTTGACAAGGGCAACAGGGATGTTATCAGGGTCAGAAGACTTCTTATTTCGCAAAGAATTAATGATTTTTGATACTTTAGCTGGAGTAGTAGATAAGAAAAACAGAATCCTAGAAATTCAAAATTTTCAAGCCGCTTTTCCTAGATATTTGAAATTTAGAACAATGGCTATTATTATTATATACTTATCGATTTATTATAATAATTGTTACTTGCAGGATACCATGGATCGATGTAAAAATAAATTTGATGCTTGGCCGGCTATTGAAATTAGAATTTGCAATAAAACTGATTATAACAAAGCGTTGTTGTTTAATTAGTTATTTAAGTTACTTTGTGCTTGTTTTGGGATTATTATCAAAGCTGTTACAACAGAATTGATTGTATTGAGACCGCTATCAGAATATTAACAAGTGTAATTATTTTTAGATTGGCCGGGGATCGAGAGAACATTTTCTCGAAAAGGGATTATCTGCATGTGCTGATTATTACATTACTTGCGCTAAAATATTTGCTTAGATATAAAAACTTGTTGGTTATAGTATTTGATGGAAAACTGAAAAGTCAGATTTTAAACACGGTCCAAAAGCAATTCTGGACCTATATATTTCAGCGAGGGCAAAATCTTTTGTAAATATGTTTAAGGTATATTATAAAAACGTTATGTCATAATTAAAGTTAGGTACTAATCGATTTTCTAAAGGAAAATACAAACTATGTTGCCAGTAGAATTCTAAATTATGAGGTAAACAGATTTCATTGAATATAATATGTTCGATATTTGTGAGGTGAAAATTTCTTGCGGCACGTTCAGCACATTTTTTCCTGGGTAGTGACTGAGACTGAGCCGTTAGGCATGACGCCTTAGGCTCGGCTAGGTGACTTTAGAGACAACACTTGGAGGCCGCTGATAATTCCTTGTTTTTGGCAATCCGATTTTCTGTTTCAGAGTTATTACGTCAAATGTGCGATTTTTCCAAATTTTGCATTGATAAACGATAACTGCCGAAAAAATTAGTTGATTTTGATGAAATTTTCTGTACACGTTCTCTTTGATGGTCTGAACCATATTGAAATTGACGAGAAGCAGAAAATGGGAGTATTTTTCTTCGGCATCTATATTTTTTAAAAAGGGATAACCCCTCTTCCGAGTGGTTCTGACGCCAAAAAAGTCCCGAAAAAACCCAGACAACTCGATAGGGAATTGAAAAATGAAAACTGGACTAAACGCTTCTCTGTTTTAATTATATGTGGGGAAAATGGACTTTTGAGGAAAAACGTAAAACATCGATTTGTAGATCAAAGGAATGAAGGATTCTATTTTTTTTCTCAAAAAATATTTTTTTAATACAAAAATTGATTGATTGATAAAAATCTGCACACAATATGTGTACAAGAAGACAACTTAGAAATGATTATGCCTTTTGTACGGGGTGGGCTAGTTGAATTTAAACAGAATATTTTATTAGTTGAACACCGAAAAATCTGGAGCAAATTTTCGCTTTTTGAAATTTTTACTTCTGTCATGGGTTTATGCACACACCGTTTTTCTCTTTATAGAGATTACTTTGTTCCTTCCTGTTTTTAGCAATCATTCGATTTAAAGGTTTTTACTTTGGAACCATAATACTCCTAACGAAATCCACAGTTTGCAACGAGTAAGTATATATTGCTTAGAATATTCCATGCGCAGAAAAATGCGACTTTTTATTTGTATAAGTTACTATCCTACGAGCAATTGCAGCAGTTGTAAGAGTACACGTACAAATTCGTTTCGAAGAATGAAAAGAGCAATGGGAAGAAGGTTACACTATTGACTGGAGATTTTGAAATGAAAATACGCAAGATTAACAAGAATATTTCCCTCTAAAAAAAACACCATAACAAGTGTACAATTTTCATCGAATTGTAATGATAACATGAAAAAAGAACAGTGGTATGCCAACTCGCATATCCATAGAAACGCAATTATTGTTGTCACACATAACGCTTGATATTTAAGACAAACTGTCAAAGTCAGTAAAATTATATCGCCAAAATGTCGCATTTTGGCGTGGATTCTGAACAAGAAATCAATAACAAAACAGCAAGCAGTATTACGAAAAACATCATCAAATATCAACACATTGTATGGAAGCTATTCATGACATTCTACATGGAGAAGAACTATACGCTAAATCAAGATACACCCGTTTGGCAAGCCACTCGTATTTTAAAAGATTGTGCTTTTAATATGAAAAATCAAGATGGAACAGAGTACAAAGAGCATACCGTCGAGATGTTATCACAGCAAATTTCGCGATGGAATATATTTTTAATGAATATCGTATTAAAATAATTTTTTTTCAATAATTAGAATTTAAAACAGCCAGAGATGGCTGGAATTCAAAAAGACGTCAGCTTTGAGAAGAAAATGAAAGAAGGGAAGATCTTTCTTACAACGAGCCAAAAATAGTAGTGGATGGTCAAGAGGCGACACCATAGAAAAAGGTATTTTTTGTGCGATCCTATGAGCTGTCCTGAAGGGGTGGGAAAGGTGGAACTGCGCAAATATCTTTTTCAATGAAGAGACGAATAACAAGGGAAAAACCGAACGCATTGAATATAACCCAATATTCAACAAAACTACTCCAAATGGATCTAAACAATGCTCTTTATCTAAATGGCTTGCTGCAAATACAAACAATTACAACTACTGTCCTATTAGATTGCATTTCAAGCCTTTGGAGAAATGTGGAAATATTCAAAGTACCCCAAATACTGTCCTATTAGATTGTATTTCAAGCCTTTGGAGAAATATGAAAATGTTCAAAATACGCAAATTTTCCTAGCTATCTATCCCTGCTGAAATATTAATGGTTTATAGTTTAAAAATAGGTTCGTTGGAAGAAATGAAATATCGAAATGGAGCAATAAGCAAGCAGCGGATTCTTGTTTCGGTTCGTAGCGAAACAAGACCTGTTTTGGATTTCGCAGGCTAATCTGAGATCTGCGTGTTTATATTTTTCGAAATTACCGGTAATTGACAGCTTTTATATAGCTAGTTACCTATTACTGCTTCTGTGCTCCTGATACAAAGCAGTAATTAGGGGGTCGTTGTACCATTGATTTTTCAGTATTTCCGGGGCGGAACCCGGAACCAAACCACCCGAAATGATGTCTGTAGTAGACACAGACGATGACGTTTCTGTTATATCCCTAGACTCGGACTCGGGGCATTCCTTGAATGAATCCCGAATCCAACTGTATTTGTGCAAATTAAAAAACCACCCGAAATGTAATAGATGTATAGAAATTATTCCATTACTAACCAGTGCAAACGCTGGTTTGAAACTAGAAATTAAAACGGAAATCGATACAGTGAAAACTCACTTGGCCAGGGACCACAAGGCCGTTTTCAAACGATCCTGTGTATCTTCCAGAATCGACACTGGTAACAAAAAGTCAATTAGCTCAGAAACATCACCAACGCTGAAAAAGCAAAAGTTAGGGTCCGTAGCCACGAATACATCGAAAGAAATTGAGCAAAAAACAGACCACCAAAAAACACCGTCACAAAAACCGCCTAGCGACAACGAGGCAGGTATACTCGAGCAGTTTGAATCTGCGCACCTGCAGAACGTAAACCAAGACAAGGCAGAATTCAAACTCCCGTATAAGACCATCCCCTTCAAAAAAGGGATCAGAATGGTAAACCTGGACGTAGGGGGTGAACCATTACCCCTGAAAAACAAATTCCAGCCCTTATCGGATACCGAGACCGAAGATCTCGACGATAAAAGCAGCCAAGCTTCCTCGCAAGCTTCCACCGCCCATAAAATTCGGAACAAGGTAAAACACAAACCTCCAAAAAAGGACAAAACCACCCCTAAACCTTCACAGTCCAAAAAGACACCACTGCCACCGCCAATTGTCATTAAAGGTGGAGCACAAGATCATGACATAATAAAACAAACGCTTACAGATATGCACGTAGCTGACTATAGCCTAAAATATACTAAAAATTCGGTAATTATATATTGTGCTCTTAATAAAGACTGGGCTAACCTAAAGCGACTATTCGAAAGGGAGAAAATTGAATTTCACTCATATGCGGAGGCAAGTCAGAAGACTCACGCCTTCGTATTGAGAGGATTAGACGGAGGCTTCAAACCAGAAACCATCCGTACCCTACTGGCAGACGAACACGGTTTATCAGTCAAAACCGTGTTTGAAATGAAGAAGACGAGAGTGCCACTATATTTAGTGGTACTCGAGGCCTCGATCACCTTACGTAAACTGAACCAAGACGTCAGACTCTTATCGCATATACGTATTTCCTGGGAAAACCGACGTGCCACCAAGACAATTATGCAGTGTAAGAGATGTCAGGGGCACGGGCATTCAATGTCCCATTGCCAAAGAAAGTGGGCCTGCTCTAAATGTGCAGGTCCACACCAAATCATAGAGTGCAATAGTAACACTGTAAGATGCGCGAACTGTTTTGGTGAGCACAGGGCAATAAGCACGCAATGCCCAGTGTATATATACAAAATACAGCAGACACAACCCTCTACCCAACAACCAAAGCAAGAATACCGGCCAGCGCCACCCCCCGCCAACCCTGCATGGCAAGGAAGCCACAAAACGCCCAGAGACGCAATTGACCAATATCAGCAGCAATTCCCCGCCCTAAGAAACAAAGGACAACCGATACAACAGCAAAAGGTTAGTCAAAACAGCAGTCAAGCCATTGTAAATAGTTCAAATAAAAATTCTAATCATAATATTCAAAAATCGCAATCTAACAACCCTGCAAATCAAGTTTTAAACAATTTAAATAACTTGCAAAGCGCTGTAAATCGCATAAATAGTCTCGTCAACTTTGGCGAACTTATTCGAGCGCTAAATGACTATGCGAACCTTATTGAGTCCTGCCAGGGGAACAAGATTGAGGTCCTTCAGGCCTCAATGCAGTTCTTCACGGAGGACTTTAATGATTACAATATATAGTTTAAACAATGCCTATTAACCTTCTGTCATGGAACTGTAATGGCATTCGCTCTAAACTCGGAGAACTGAAAAATTTCATTTATGGTAATCCTAACTTTCACATAATATTTCTGCTTGAAACCAACATCGATGCTGGTTTCTGGTTGAATTTCTACGATAGACAGGTCCTGCGTTTTGATAGGCCTGATCGACGCGGAGGAGGCGTGGCCTGTCTGATACACAGGTCAGTCCTTTATAAGCAGGTCGTAGGCCTGAGGTCCGTCATTGAGCACGTAGCTCTCGAGCTTGAAGGTGGCCTGCGAATCGTCGGTGCATACTCTCCTCCGGGTCTCCGCTTCCAGGAAGAAGATATTCTTGCTCTGCTGCCTGCTGGCAGAAAGACGCTCCTGATTGGTGATATTAACGCAACACACGTTAACTGGCGTGGTTATTCCAACAGGAGTGGACGTCTGCTACATAGGTTAGTGGAACAGAATATTGACCTTGTCTATCACCAAACTCCGAATCGTACATTTTACCCCAATAACCGATTTAATCCATCGTTCCTGGATATTGCTATTTCTCGAGGAATAACTAACGCTTCAGAGCTCCTAGAGCTTAATGAGCTCAACTCGGACCACCTTCCAATCAAGATTAGTCTACGTTCTAGGCTACAAGTAGTGCAAGAAACTATCCTGTCCTACAGGAATCTTGATTGGAGGGAGTTCCGAGCGAGGCTTAACCAAGCAACAGTTATTCCAAAACAAATAGACTCTATCCCAGAACTTGAGAGCGAGGTGCAAGCTCTAGTCACAAATATCCAGCGCGTTAGAGACGCAATTTGTCCCACTGTCAGTAAACGACTGTTTACTGACACACTTCCAGATCAAATCACAAACCTAATCATTTCCCGCAACCGTATCAGGCGTAGGTGGCAAAGGACGAGGGCTCCCATAGACCGTGAGCAATTCACAGCGCTTAGCGGGGAGATAAAGGCGCAAATAGCAGCATTCAGGAACGACAAATGGATGGAGTACATCAACACCATCAATCGACACGATGGCTCGCTGTGGAAGCTCGCCAGGCGTATTCGTGGAGGCCCCGGTGAATTCCCCGGAATCCAATATCAAGGTGAAGTAATCACTGACAATATTGGAAAAGCGGGAGCCTTTGCGAATTACCTGGAGGGCGTCTTCAGCGAGACACCGAACTCGACACCGTTCCACGACGTCGTGGATGCTGCTGTCGAAGCCTTTACGTCTTCAAAATATCCCATCGCTCCCGAAGTCTTGAAAAGACTTCTCATTACTCCTATTGATGTCAAGAGAGTATTAGCCCGCCTGCCCGGAAACAAAGCCCCCGGTCCTGACGGTATTCCGTATGTTCTCCTCAAGAATATGCCGAATAAGACCGTCATCCATCTAATGCACATTATAAATGCTATTTTGCGACTCCAACACTTTCCGCTTCCCTGGAAGAAAGCGGTGATAATACTGTTCCCTAAACCAGGCAAAGATGCGAGGCTTACAACCTCGTACCGTCCTATTTCACTGCTCGACACATTGGGCAAAGTAGCCGAGAAGCTCATAATGCCGAGAATTAACAATGTCGTAGAAAGTCTCAGGATTTTGCCACAGGAGCAGTTCGGCTTTCGCTGCGGTCATAGCACCTCTATGCTCGCAGCGAAGGTCGCACAAGACACGCTCAACGGCTTTAATGAAAGCAAGGCAACGGCATTGTTATTGCTCGACATTGAGAAGGCATTCGACAAGGTATGGCACAATGGGCTTGTTTACAAGCTCTTCGCTATACATGGCATGCCTTTACATCTAGCATCCCTCATTGCGTCATACCTTGCGAATCGCTCCTTCTCGGTTCGCGTCCAGAGCGCTATCTCCGAGCCCAGACTCACATCAACCTTCTAGCCCCTTATTATAGGGACTGGAAAATATCCTGAAATGCATCGAAGACAGAACTGGGTATATTGACAAAAGAGCGCAATATCAATCTTGCGCCTATAGTTATAGGCAATACGGTCATCACAGCGAAAGACCCTGTTAAATACTTAGGGATAGTCTTCGATCGCAAACTCCTATTCTCGAAGCACGTCGCGGCAATAAAGGCTAAGAACATACTGACGCAAAAAAGCCTGAACCCGCTCATTAGGACTAGATCCTATATGAGCCCGACAAACAAACTTACAATCTACAAGACAATCATTAGACCAACGCTTCTCTACGGAGCGCCAGTATGGTGCTCGGTAGCGAAGACACACCTTAAACACATTCAGACAATACAGAACAGATACCTGCGGGCTGCCTTCTCCCTGACATTATGGGACCGTGTGCGGGTCACCGAGTTGCATAACATGGCAAATATAGACTTTATAGACCAACACGTTAACAAATTGTCATGCAAATTCTATGACCACGGTATCAGGGGGTCAGAACTGACCGCAGGTATCGCCAACATACGATACAATCCACTACGCAGACTGAAATACGGACCATTATATAAAAATACTGACTTGTTCTATCAAGAACTTCGACCGCCTTGAACGACTAACATACAGTCATACTTATAATACAACAAACGTACATAAAAATAACATGCACTAACCGATCAAACAAATACCAGAAAACAACAAACGAACAGACCTAGACAAGACACACACACAGCTAAGGTAATAGTTGAACGCAAATCGATCACTTCAGGCGATGTAATTCTCCCGAATTCATCGTTGTGATCGATTTTGCGGAAAACTAGAGCCAAAGCAGACAGACCGGCGCGGGGAGGAGCCATCCGACCTGGTAACCTAGGGGGTGGAGTCTCCGTGCGCCTACTTATACCACCGAATATTAACTAACGATTAATATTCGGTGCTTATACCCACAAAACGAACTGACGGACATCACTCTTGCCGCAGCCACCAAACCGCGCGTGCTGTCCCCCAGCAACTTCTACGTGTTCTGAGCGAACAACTATATGTTGTAATCAGCCTTTAAGGCACCCTCACATACGCATTGTGTATATAAACATATACGATGATGTACAACCGCATCTGGCAATGCCAATTACTTGTACATATGTATATATTGTATATATTCAATGTTACATGTTCGTGCTGTCCCATCTAAATTATAAGCAGGTTTTTTGAGGATTTTTTCCTGCACAACTAAGACTTGAACCACCCAGCATACCAACGTAGCTGATCAATACAGCTTTAATAAGCAAACGTGCAATTCAATTCAATTGAAGGGTTAAACCCATGTAATTGTATCTTACTTCTTGACTGCTGTTTGACTATACTCTAGAAGGGCCGACATCAGCCCGTAAGGCGCAGATGTTTAGTACGTGAGTGCAATGCGCGCAGTGTAAGTGCGATAAAAACTCGCGTAACGAGAACATCTTGCCACATATATATA
>MU184132.1:39795-66646 GCA_016904865.1 Pissodes strobi | reverse complement strand
ACGCTCCTTAGTTTCAAGCTCTAAAAGATTTTCTCCCATATTCTGGGTTTCACTTATTAAAATATCAATCTCAGACTAAACATCCTCAAACTGTGATAAAAGACGTTCAGCCTTATCTAGCCTTATTCTTAGCTGACCGAACTCCAAATTTGTGAGGATATTTTAATCAACCGAACTATAATAATTTTTGATTCTTGTAAGCTGACCTTTGATACTACCTCGTTTGAACTTTAGTTTATTTAACTCTGACATTTTTTCAACAACAATAAAAGTAACGAGAAAAGAAACATACAAAAATTGCACTATAGACAAACTTACAGAAATCACTCTGTCATAAAACAAATAATTTGACTGTTAATAATGATAAGATAAGGAACACCCTTACGCGACCCTCAGCTCATATGATTTGCCCAATGGAAAATTGCTGAAGTTTTTGCTCCTTTCACCAGTAAACCCAACTGTACTCCCGACTGGAACTGATACAGCGTGGCCTTCGATCGCAGCTGACTCCTGCTGTCTCTCACAGACTTCGAAATGGTTGCCGACGAGCGATCCAAAAATGCAACTAATAATTACCAATTTATGGCTTATTTGGCTCTATTAGACCAAAATGTTGGCTTCAATGGACTGTATATAGATTCTCCTTGAATAATTAAACAAAACTGACACCTGCTCGGGACCTATCCTCTTTAATTGTAGGATGCCGCGTGGCGTTATCATGGGTTTGTGTTTATCACCGAACATCGTCCATAAACAAGACAAAATTTGAAAACATTGTAGAGGGCAAGTTGGCTTCGTCTCAAATGTCCTAATGACTTGGATCGGCTTATACTTAGTAAAAATCAATTTTTAATTAAAGGTTTGGTGAGTAACAAATATAGTTTTATTTCCACAATTTATAATAATATCATAACATCTTTCAGTAACACTGTGGCTTTGTCAGAAGTGACACAATAATGAACAAGGGTCATAAGTAAAAAGGTTTCTCCGACATCTGTCAATCTGAATAAATTTCGAAGAGGCGAACGATTTAGTTCTATTTGATCATTGAGTAATTAATCTGAATTCTTAGCTTTGTTTATTTCAAGCGACTCGAGGAGATTTAGTTTAAAAGCTTTGCGTTCAGTATATAGTATTTGAAAATCTTTATTAAAATTATGTTTGTACACCATAATGAGCGACGTTTTGTTATCTTGCAATATGGGGCAGAATATTGGACAATAAAGGAAGTTTCTAGGGAAAGGATTAAAGCGTTGCATACTAAGAATCTCTTAGGTAGACCATGCCACGAAAGATGAAGTACTTTTCCGAAATAAATAGTCACATTTTATTAATAACAACTCTTAAAGGAAAAAAACTAGAATATATAACTACCCACAATAGGGTTTACTGGCAAACATTCTCCAAGGCAAGATACCCAGACATAGGATTTCTTGCTGAAAAACCTATGAACATGGATCTCAATGAGCATCATAAGTTTGCTCTGAGCCTCAGCCAGTAATGTGCAAATAGCTATTATGATTGCAATCATCCGGAACTAATAGGCACCTAAAGAAGAAAAACTTCCTATAAATAATTTTTTTTTAACATAAGATGGAAAAATATACCACAAAATGCAAGATGCCATCTAAAATTAATGACAATTAATGTTTGCCAATGTTTCAGCTATATACTGAACATTTAGTTTCTTAAGATCTTTGACCTATATTGGCGAAAGCTGGTGCCAATATGAGAAGTACTAAAAGGCATGGCGAAGTCCACCAATGTAGCGAAGAGCTACATTGAAGAGTCAATTAAAAATAGAGCCGAAAAATCCCATAAAGATTCGTAGAAGTTTTTGCAATTTCAACAAATGATAAATTAGATTTACTTTTCTAGATATCCCATCGACATTAGTATCATCCAGTTTGGCCCGTTGACCTCCGGAACGAGGGCAACTACGGTTTGGGGATATTTTGAGAAAAAGGTGAAAACTGTCTATGATTATAACTTGTAATATTCTGAGGTTTAAAATGTCTTCCTGTTGGCTATTCAGATTCCCCTTGATACCCATTATTACAATAACTATACAACACCAAAATAACTCCACATCTGTAGCTTAAAATGTCTGATGATTAGATTGGGTTAGTTTAAAGAAAATGATCAGAACTACGAATATAAATGAGGTCATTACTTAAAAGTGATTCTTGTGATTAGGGCTAGAGTTTTTTTTATTCTTTCCCAAGGAGTAAATTTGTCAAGTAGCTATCTCGGAAATTGTTATTATGATGCGTCGAGATATGTTAACTATAATTATCTACTATGTAATGATCATCGCGTATGTTTTTCCTCTCTTTATGTAACATAAAAGATATGTGATCGGAATTGTGATATATTTATTAATATTTAATTACTGGAAATGTTGACGCGTACAATACATTGTATATGTCAAGCACTAAATATATTTATCTACCATAAAAGATATGTGATAGGACTTGGGATATATGTTTTAATATTTAATTACTGGAAATGTTGGACAAAGCATTTAGGTGTTCAAAGAGCAAATTTCTAGAAGTAGTTGAAAAAAGTTGCGTTTATTGACTTGTAAAATATTTGTAGAAATAACTTGACTCAATGCTATTAAAAGGCATTTCAAAGTTTTGAGGCACTTACCTACCAATATTTATTGATTGCATTCTTCGGTAATTTCCTTCTTTTAATATGGTCTTCCTTACTTAATGATGTGGAAAAAATTTCCAAGATGTTCATAGCTCCACCAATGTTGGCCAAATTTTTTGTTCCTTGTTTCATTTCTCCGTATCCTCGCCCCAAGTATCGAGTTCCTTTATTATTAAATAGTTCATTGAAAAAAAAGGCAATAAACACGAACATGTGCGTACGGAGACTGGTACACGAATTATTGAGCCTTGTTTTATAATACATACCTGTTTTTTTCTACAAATTAATGCGGGGTATTGTGAACATTTTTAAAAAATTCCCTCCAACGATAATTTTATGTAACATAAGAACATATTTATGTCAAAAATCGAGTTATGTTTGTTGTAAATTCAAATTTCAAAATCATTCTTTAAATGAGAAAGTCTGCAATATTTTCCTAAAAAAATCAGTCCCTGTAGTTTGCCTTCTATTTTAGGAAAATAGAGCTGAATTCTATTTTAATAAAATAGGGTTGAATAGCAATTGTCAGTATAATTTGTTATGGAGTTTAAATTATTTAGTTAGTATTAACACGACTACCTTCTTCTAATTTCATTAATTTATTTCTGTAAGTTCGTACTGGAATTGGACGTATTTTCAAAATCGTACTGATATTCTAGTTTTGTACTGAAATAAGTATAATTATTGTACTCAATCGGCAGCACATAACCAAGTTTTTGTTAGCAAACAAAGTTATCGATATTACCTTACTGTGATCAATATCGTACTAATGAAAAGTTTTATTTTTCTGATGCCTCATAAAACGTACACACGAAAGAAGAGTCTTTCTAAGTGCGCTAAAAAAATACGCAGTGTTCTTTTAAAGTAATAAATGAGAAGATCGTATGCATAAAAAAGCAGCAGCAATGTGTGTGTGTAGCAAATCAGCATTCAGTGCTTTGTAAGAATCGAAGCTCGCAAATCAGGTTATCAGATGACCAAAAGTGTAGCATCAAATTGTATCAGATAGTAGAAATAGTGAACTAAATCACAACTACAAAGAGAAGAAGCTGCGGTAGCAAATATTAGCTCTATTCCTTGCGCCAACTAGAAGCTGCACAAGCTTGAGCCGAGTTTTGAAAAATGCTAAAAGGCTATATAGGTATACAAAAATTTTTGTAAGTACCTATTATAGTTTAACTGAAATTTCAGGATTAAATAATATTTCAACACAGCACCAAAAGTAATTTCCAATGAGTTATATTTACAAAATTTGCCACTTTAATTATCACTTGCCACCTTCTTCACTCTACCAGTGCCTCCCTTTGATATTAGAGCTCTGGATTTGTTTTTCAAAGTTCCAGTATCCTTTTCTTCATTTTCGTACCCCTTAGTCATGTAGCCGTTATTGGGTTATTGCTCACTGCCCGACGTAGGTCTCTTCTAGGTCCTTCCATATCCCTCGGTTTTGGGTCGTCGATATCCAATTCCCAGCAATTCTATTTATGTCATCGCTCCATCGTGTTGGTGGTCTACCTCTATTTCGTTTGTTTTCTCGTGGTCGCCATTCTGATATTCTTTTAGTCCACCTGTCGTTTGATGTTCTCGCCATATAACCTGCCCATCTCCATTTCAGTCTAGTTATGTCTTCAACTAGGTCTTTAACTTTAGTTCTTTGTCTGATTTTTTTTATGGCAGTGGCACACACACTAAAGGGATATCCTATGGCACTCGACGAGCGGTGTGTGTTTAAACAGTTATAGGTTGCAATTAGGGGGAAACAGATGTCTTGGGAGTGAGTTCCGCAGTGAGTTCCGCAGTGATGCAGTGCGCAAGACAAAGGAGTCCTTGTAAACTGACGTCCTAGGTGTTTCCAGTTGTACGACGAACGGTTGCGCCCTAGCCGTCTGTCGTAACTGTCTGACAGGTGCTGCTGGGGGCGGTATGATGCGGACCAAATCCTGGGAACATCTGCCCTGAAAACATCTATAAAACAGGGAAATCTCGGCCACATGTCTGCGGTTTCCAGACTATCCAGATCTCTGGTCAACTCCGGGTTGCCGACGAGACGCACAGCTCTCTTCTGGTATTTTTAGGTGCGGCACCCGAGATGTGTGAGCAATACTTTAAGCACGGTCTTATTTGCGCTTTGTAGCTGCTGCGGTGTATAGAGTTTTTTGTTGCGAAATAGCGCACCAAGCTTCTGCGAGGCTGATTTTGCGTTGTTAGCAACGAGGCCATGCCGGGACATATTGCTATTGACCGAAACATCCAGTAGTCCAATTGACGAGGATGAAAGAATGGTCGATTCTGCCATAATGATGTCAGGGCACGCCGCATTGGCTTTCTTGGTAAACGTGGCTGCTTGGTTTTTTGTAGAATTAAATTGGACCAAATCTGTCGGCCCAAGTTCGAACTTTTTCCAGATCTTGATTAATTGTTGTAATCTGCTCCTGTCTGCAGTGATAAGTCTCAGTCGCTGGTAGAGGTTCTTCATCTCTAAATTGGGAGACAAGGGTACTGTCATCTGTAAAGCTGTAAACAGGATTATTGATTTCGATTAGCAGGTCATTGATATAGATGAGAAACAGAGTTGGTGAAATTATTGCGCCCCGAGGCACTCCCGCATTTATTGCGGATGTGTCTGAGTTGCGTCCATCAATTGCATCGTGCAGAGATCGGTTCTTAAGGAAACTGGCAAGTCAGCTGCAGAGAGACGCTGACAGTCCAAAGGACGGCAGTTTGTTGAGCAATCCGTCATGCCAAACTCTGTCGAATGCCTTCGAAATATCTAACGCAATCGCGCGAGATTCTCCGTAGTTCTCAATTGCCCTACTCCATATATGTGTGATATAGGCCAATATATCTCCTGCCGAGTTTTAATTCAGTTTCCACAATGTTGCGTAGTGCTATGTTAGTACCGGTAACACACTCTGTTCATACACTTTTCTTTTCAGACATATGGGTATATCACTTTTAAATACCTCTTGTAGTTTGCCAAGAGCAGCCTAACCCAAACTTATTCTGCACTGTATCTCGTGCGTTTGGTGATTCTCTCCAATTTGTATTTCGTTCCCGGGGTATTTGTACATATGCGTCGCCTATTCTGATATTTTGTGCAAGCACTAGATTTGTCATTATTTGGGTTTTACTTACATTTATTCGGAGACCGACTTTTGTGAGGCCTGTACTATTTCTTCAAGCATTTGTTTTGCATCGCCTATGTTATCTGTAATAAGAATTATACCATCTGTGAATCTGAGGTGTGACAGCCTTTCACTATCAATATTGATGCCTCTATTCTCCCAAAGCATTGAGTTCTATGCTTATCCGAGGACAGCTGTGAAAAGTTTAGGTAAAATGGTTTACCTTTGTCGACTCCTCTCTCTACTTGAATTGTACCTGCTTTTTCGTGAAGTTTTATAGTGGCGGTGTGGTATATGTGTTCTATAAGCCTTGTCTATCTATAATCTATTCTACACTGTTCCTGTGCTGTTATTATTGATTTTAGTTCTACCGTATCAAATACTTTATGGAAGTCGATAAATACCAAGGCTAGGGGTCTATTGTATTCCACAGATTTATTATCATGACTTTAATTGCTTGGAGATGGTCGTTTGTCCTGTAACTTTTTCCAAAGCCTGTTCCCTTGATTGATAAAAATCTAATTTACCTTCCAGACTGTCGGTTTTGGTAAATAGCTAATACAAATGGAATAGGAGGCATATCGGTCTAAAGTTCTCAAGCTCGGTGTTGTCACCCTTTTTATGAACATGCTTCGTTATGGCGTTGTTCTACTGCGATAGGATTATTCCATTTTCAAGGCATAAGTTATATAGTTTTCCTTTCTATCTCTATTTTTTTTAAAATGAACAACAGATTTCATGTTGTTTTTCTTTAAACTGCTTCAAAAAGGAAAGTCTATCTTGAAGTCGCCTGCACAGCCTTGGGAGCATTTCCAAAGCATGACGACATGTTGTTCGGACAGAACCTTCAAAGATTTACGATTGATTGCCAGTGTTTCTTTAAGTCGTTACGTTCCGCTTCTAGAGTATAAAGCTGCTTGCTCATTCTAGACTTTTGATAAGGAAATAACATTATGTTTGGATAACCTATAAAAACTTGACGATCAACATAAATTTGAGGCACATTACCGCATCTTTAAAGAGGTGAATGTCGATGAGATAATAATGTCCTGAGCCATATGTAGCCAATAAGGCTCGAAAATGAGTGGATATCCTCACATGTGGAGCGTTGTTATCACTATGAGCGCTGAAGAACATTAATTTTCGTCAATGTTAATTTCTAAAGGTAAGAGAATAAAGCATACAACGAAATGTACTAAATGGATGGCGCCATTTACATCAAATATGTTTAAAATCAAGATGGATTGAACAATTTTAATGGAAAAGAAGAGCATTTTATTACGTACATAATCGCTTGTTCGCAAAAACGAATATGGAAATTATTAAGAGGCAATGAAAATAACACGAACGAAACAGTACAACTAAAAACAATCACAAACGAAATGTGGGAAAAATACTTTAAAAACCCTTACGCAGAACCAGAAAATACAGAAGACCCACAACATGATGTTATAAATGAACAGGCAAGAATCACGACAGAGCAGGTAAATATGGCAGTAAAGAAGCTCAGAAATAGGAAGGCGCCAAGCGACGATAGAATGACAAATGAGATGATCAAATATGGTGAAGACGCCATAAGAGAGGAATATACAAAACTGTTCAACATTCTAATTCAACATGGAAGAATACCGGAAGAGTGGAAAAGAAGCCTAACGATACCTATCTTCAAAAAAGGAGAAAAAACCAATCCCGCTAACTATCGTGGGATAACCCTGTTAAGCACCTCACTCAAACTGTTTACAAAGATTCTTGCTGATGAAATAGCGACACTAATGCCAATCAGCGAAGAACAATAAGGATTTAGAAAAAACCATTCCACCATTGATGCATTATTTATAACAAGGCAATTAATAGAAAAGTCCCTTGAGTATAACACCCCCGCATACCTTTGTTTCATTGATCTAACGAAAGCCTTCGATAAGGTACAACTGAAGGATGTAATCAACAGACTGGAAAACAAGAATGTGCCCAAAGAGTAGATAAAACTTATAAAGGATATGAAGACAAACACCACAACGCAAATACGAACAAGCTACACCCTTAGCCCTCTACTGTTCAATACGGTTATGGACCAACTAATAGAAACCGTAAAGAACGTGGGATTGGGATATCGCATGAGCACACATAAACTTGACATATTATGCTATGCCGATGACGGAATCAGAATCAGAAGACAACCTACAAAAAATGTTACACGCGTTTTACAGACACGCAAAGAAATTGAACATGGAGATCTCTAAAACAAAGAGCAAATGCACGACCATAGCTAGGGAACCTCTGCGCTGTAAGCTAGTAATAGAAGATACCATCGTCGACCAAACTATGTCGTTCGAGTACCTAGGATGCAAGATAACAAGCACAGGATTTCTGGACGAGGAAGTGAGAAGACAAACAAACAAACCAGCCACAATATCGGGGCATCTTAAACATACAATATGGAAAAATAAATACCTCAGTACAGGATGCAAGTCCAAAATCTATAAAACATGCGTGCGACCTGTTTTGACGTACGGGGCAGAGACAAGAGCGGAAACATCAGTAACAAAGAGGATACTAAGAACAACCGAGATGAAAACCCTAAGAACAATAACGGGATACACATTGAACGACACACAAAGACATAAGAGAAAAGTGCCATACTGACGACATAGTGAGATGGATAAGAAAAAGAAGAAGAGAATGGAACCTGCATGTAAACAGAATGGCTAACGACAGACTAGCCAAAATAGTACGTAACAACAACCCACACGGAAGAAGACCTATTGGACGACCACCAAAAAGAAGGCGTGACAGTTGGCAATCAACTTCACAGGAAGTGCTGCAGAGAAATCGGAACTGAACAGGCGGTACGCCTTCTATATAATGATGATGATAATGATGATAATCGCTTGTTCGTATGGTTAACCATTCCCCCCATTTTAACTCAAGCCCGTACCTATGACTGTTGTAGATTGTAGAGAAAATCGTATTAAAGTGATGTCAATATCGCAACTGTAGAAGTTACCGGAATAGGTTTTAATCATTTTTGATTCATAACCCTGAACCTTGATGTCGTAGTGCCAGACAATGATCATTCGACACCATCTTCTAGTCCTATCCCTGAAGCAGCCACCTTCAAGCGTAATCGTCCCCATGCACCTTTTTCTTCTGTCGAATAAAATTCTTTTTCCATGCAATCAGATATTTAACAGGTTGTAGGGAATGAATTGAGTGGCTGTAGACAATGATTGGAATTAAGACCCTTCAATCAGAAAACGGAAATACCCATTTTTCAATTTTCTTATCATTATCAAACATTACCACTAGAAATAAAAGGCGCAAAACGTAGAATTAAAGACTTCGAAGAGTTAGAAGAGAAAAAATTAAATAAAGCAGATGGTGGCAAAAGTTAAGCAATGTAAACCTCTAAAAATAAGAAAAATAAAAAATAAATTAATTAAAATGTATGTTCTATGATTTTGAGGGAAAAATAATAATCTGCGGCGAAAATGATATTTGGCATAAATGTTAAAAACCGTATTTTTCTATGTTTTTGTTTTTTAACGCAATCTGTAAAAGTGCTACTAAAATTTTTTGGTTGATATATATCTCCCGATTCTATTATCGATTTTACCCAACAGGTCGATAGTACCCGTTAAATTATATTGACTTTGTTTATCTTTTGGCCAGGAATATATTATTATGTTTAATAATAATTAAATAAAACTTTTGGTGGTATTATTTGGTAAATTCCCTTAGAATAGTTTCTTAAAACCGCCTCTGGGATATTTACCGACCACAATTCTTTGAGACAACAGTTCACACTTCTATATTTCACCTGCACAGTTCGTCTCTCCCACATTTCACCGCGGCTTATATTAACTAATAATAATAATAATTACTTATGCCGATCCCCTTTCCAATAATACTACAGGTAATGACGGTGGCTTTTGCGGCTGATCCAATCTACCTTCCAATTTGGGCTATTTTGATTTAATTTTAGTTTTAGTTTCTGCGATCTGTATAGATCTATTGCGTTCCCCTTCCTTGGTGCTTCCGCTGAAGTGATTCTCAATCAGAGCTTTGATAAAAGCAAGTAGTCTGGATGGTTGCCAGGTGCCTTCTCAACCGCCAGTGGTGCGCAGGAAAGCCGGTGAGGATGCGGAGATTGTTCTTACTCAGTGTTATAGGTTTTTTGATCTTCCTGGGTGAGGGGGCCTAGAACCTACTTTGATTGCCTTAACCCTAAAAGATGTTCTCATAGCCTGATCCATTTGGTTCGCTCTTCTTTCCTGAACTCTTTCTTGTAGGTGTGCATCCCTATGCCCCCACAGAAGGGTTCCAGTCCTAAAAGCGGAGTTTGTGCTTTGCCAATTGGTCTGTTTTTTCCGATTTTCGCAGCATGTCCTGTTGTCCATTGAAGGGATAGTTCGTTATTCTCGCCTAGTTGGTTTGGTGTCTAATTAAATAAGAAACAAAAGAAAAGTCTTACAAATTATTTAGCACTTTCGACATTATAGTGTTCTAAATTTTGAACTGTTCTAATAATTTAAGTGGGAACTTAGTATAACTTAAAGTGAATATTTGCGGGCAGTGAGAGAATGACCATACATAAAACTTTAGCTACAGACTCTGACTTTAGTATCGGGCCGGTGAATAGAGTGATAGCGGTGTGATTTCGTGCGATAAATCGTGAAGATAGTAATTTTCGGACGATGAGCTTTCATAAGAGCCTTAAGAATACCTACATCTGTACCTCTGGAAAGGGATCTGCGAATTTGTTTGCTTAACTAGTCGATATTCGCCTACTTTTCCCCAAATCCGCATTTTTACTATATTCGCGCCGCTGGCGCTGGCGCTGTAATCGTATCTATAATACGCACGTCGTATAATTAACAGGAAATTTATTTTTTCCTCGAAAAGAACATACCTAACTCCCACTTGTATTGACGTATTATAAGACATGTGTGTTCTAGTATACCTACTTAAAAAACGTGTTAGCAACTTAATTGAAAAAGTCGCCAAAAATTACGTTTCCTGCATTTAAATGGGGCTCTTTATTTATACCTAATAATCACATGCAAAGGAATAAATTGCCGGTGAACGTCTGTTGATTTGCAACGAGTTTTGGTTCGCTTGTAAACATACAGGATATTATTGAATACCGATTTTTCAATTACAGTGCGGAACTTATTTTTATTGCATACCTATACCTAGATATGCCTTGAGAATATTAGGCAACGGACTTATTGTAATTTTTTTGCAACAAATGCTTGCGAATTCAATCAGGACGTCTATAATAAGAAACCATATAGAAGAAACACTGAAACTTTTTTTATATACATCAGACCTCAAAATTCTGGATTCAGATCCTATGACAAATTCATCAAAATGCTATTTTTTCTACCGAATAACAGATGACGCATATTTGAAAAGCGCAGCTGCAGTGGCTCTATATAGAACCACTGTAGGCGCAGCAGAGTGAGTAATGCGAGCAAACTTGTTATATGTGATTTTGGCGCTCTTATTAAAAGAACGGTTGTACTTATAAGCATAATCTGCCAAGTAAATCAATTATTTTTTAAAACTGAGGCTCAATTTAATTTTTCTCTTTTTGTATTGTCACGAATTTACTTCTTCGTGTCGGTTATCCGGCTAGAAAATAAGCCTGTGTGGAGTGGACTAACCTATCACCGTACCACATAGATCAGAGGCTTGACGTGGTACCATTTAGGGCGACATGTCGCCAAAATGACGATTTTTTGTCTTAATTAAAGCGTGGCGGCGATTTATTAAAAAAATATATTTTTGGCGACTTTTTCATATTAGAAAATTTTTAATTATCAAATGGAAGAATAAAAAGAATTCGTTATTCATATCAGTATAATATTATCATTAATATATACGCTTTATACAATATATTTAAATTAAAAACATCACAATCATTCCTGTCTGTCTTATATCTGAACGCACCACGGTGTGCTTTGGATTGTCAAATTTCGGGGCTTTCCCGAAGCACGGTGCATGCACGTTTTCACGCAACCGCAACCCAACCTG
Source organism: Pissodes strobi (assembly GCA_016904865.1). NCBI lineage: Eukaryota > Metazoa > Arthropoda > Insecta > Coleoptera > Curculionidae > Pissodes > Pissodes strobi. Next base: position 54,827 of record MU184132.1, on the reverse strand, counting down.
TTATTGCATCCAGTATTGCCGTTTTAGTACAGTTGTGCTATGTCTAGTACATTTTCGACAGCAAAGAACAAAAATACATTTCATCATAAATAGGCCTAATTCTAGTACATTTTCAAACGCAAACCAGTGCCGCTGATTCCCTGAATTCGAATTATCAGATTAAATCGACGACGACGACAACGTGACTTCGTACTCGCGCATCGTTCCTTACCCCGTCAATAACATCGGGCCGCTGACCGGTGGGATTCCCCGTCCCTTTTCATCCGTTTAGTTTTTATTTTTAGTTTTTTTTGCCGATATTGAACAAATAATAACAAATTGGGTTACAATAAAACGAGAAGAATATTTTAGCCAAGCCAACATGGACAAGTAAGTAATCTTTTTCTTTTTGATATTTGTTTTTTTTTCATATATTTTATGCCATATAATAATAATAACATTTAGAAAAATAATAGTTTTTTTGGGTTTTTATGATTTTATATTTATATTATTTATTTTATCTTTTGTTTCGTGAATATTTATGATAAAAAAAATAAAATATTTTGCCAAACATAATTGTTTCATTTCATCGACACGGCAATATTTCACTTTATCGTAAATTTAAATTTTAGTACAATCTAGTACATTTTCTTGCTTCTGCTCAGTACATTTCAGAAACTCAGCGCGGCAACACTGATTGCATCATTACATTATTCAATATTCATTTGCATTATGACATTGTATCGGCAAATTGGAAATCGGTATTTTATCATTTTAATTTTTTATTACGTGCTACACTCCTACATCTCTGTGTCAGTTACTAGTTATTTTTTTTACACTAAAATGAGTGATATTACGAAAATAGTTTAATTTTTTTTTATATTAATAAAGCTTGTTTTGGTTTGTTCTTCAAATAAAAAAATTGAGCGAGTCTGCTAGTACTCGAGACACTGATGTGTAAACATATCCTATATCGACATCATCGACATGAAAATCTAATGCCACCTTAGGCCGCGTGACGCCTGAATATAGGCAACCACTTATTTGGAATTGGTTGTCTATATTCTGGCGTTAGAAAGAACCTAATCACTGCGCATGGTTAGGATGTCACATCCGCTTGCACATTTCCGTCCCATTTGTCGAGGTTTACCCTCATAGCGCTGAGTAAGATGTTTACACATTAAAAACTCAAAAAAGTTACTTAATATTGGCAGTTTACTGCCCTGAATATTTCGAAGATGTGACGACAAAATGACGATTTTTTATACCAGTCGGTGGCGACTTTTTACTTTGTTACTCTGGTAACACTGACTTAGATCTGGTCGTCCTAGATGTTTGTTGTTCCACTAGTGGATGCCGAGGGGGTTATGTAGCTTTAGGTAAAATAGGTCCATGCCCATAGGAAGAGATGGTAAAAATGCACTCCGGTAAAACAATAATATTGACAAAAATTATAATGAATTTATACGCTCTACCTGGTAATTATAATGCGCATGTCTTTCCGTTTGAGGTAGGCTTAAATTGTTTATGAATCTTGGTCACTGTATATAATAAAGTTTATAAGAATTGTGCTGTGTTTTATTTAAATAATAATTTAGCATCTCAACTGACTTAACGGTAGATTGCTTGCTTAACTTGCGGTTCCACTTTAAATACCTGGCAGATTTATTTTTATATTATTTTAACTTAAAGCGTCGACAGATTTATTTGAGATTCGAATTTATTACTTGAAAAGAAGCACCCAGGTACTGGGGCAGAAGTTTAAATTTGGGGGACTTAACCTGCGAGCGGATCTTAGTGCTGGTTATGGGTCAGGTTTGAGGATTTGGACATCCACAGAGGACCGCACTTGTAAAGGCATATGGTCACGGGCTGAACGGATGTGGTGTGAGACAAAGTCTGCCAGACTGAGGGTCCGCTCGAGAGTTTATATTAGAAAATTCGCTGACATTAGAAGTTAAAGCTCATTATCGCTTGAATTATTTACAACTTTGCTTTGTATATTTACATAACAAACTTAAACTCTGGTCAAGGTGATAATTATTTAGTAGTAGTATTGCATTTAATTAAATGTGTTAGTTAATTAAATTTCTGCGAATAAGTTTTTTTATAATCGAATAAGACGATTGGCGGCGCTAAGTCGGGTAATTCCGATCGATTGATCGGTATTATCCGTCTAGTTGAGCTATATTAACTGACCACTTTTGTTAGATAAAATGCCTTATAAATATAAAGAAAATAACGAAAAGAGCCCCAACAACATGCTATTAGAACATATAAAATAAACTTTGACATCAGAAAAGCTGCCAGGCAAATAATTACGAACAGATTGATCAATCGGATGTAGCTAAATTATTTTAAAACCCTTGTAATAGGACAGGAACTATAACAGAAAAATCAATAAGGGATTTCGAATATACAGGAATTTATCCACTAACCCCACAAGAAATTGCTGCGGAGGAAAACTCTAACGAGCATTCCATCCCAACTAGTGCTGCTACACATCAATCCCTCAGGTATCAGAACTAAAAAAGAAAGCGACCTTTATTCAGTCAAAGACAGCTTAGTGCGATAGTAATTCTGACTCAACGTTCTCTCCTAAATTTGTTCAACTTCAAAATTTTACTGCAAAATCAACAAGAAACCAAACAAAAATTGAAGTATGCTCAGACGACGGTTCTGATATCATTGACTATGTAACAGATTTAAACCATACTGGTGATCAAGACAAAAATGTAAAAGTAAATATGACATTTGAAGAAATTTCTCCAAGACCTCTTTTACGGAAATCAAGCCAGCAAGGAAAGAAAAGCACCTGAGATTTTTACAATAACATCCAGATGCGCAGGATTACCCTACATAGCTAAATTTCTGGAAATTCCACTCGAAATTTCGTTCACGGCCGAAGATCTACAAAATATTCTTCATACCTACTCTAAGGAATGACGGCAAAATAGTTAAGGATGATTGTCAACTATAGAGAAGACAATTTTAGAAAATGTGCATAAATCAACTCGTCTGGGACGTAAATCTGAATTCCCAGAAACAACAGAGTCGGAATTAAAATGAAATGTTTTATTAGTAGCAAAACTCTCTCGAAAATTGTTGTCTGACTCGATACACAAAAGGCGCAGAAGGTAGGTATGGGGAGCAAAAATAACATAGCTTATAAATTTAATGAAGACAAAGAATAAGCTTGAAGAGACTAGATTTACAGTTTTGTTAAGAAGACCTATTGAGATCATACTTATACACAACCTGGGCTGAAGGGATTCTATTATAAACACATTTACTTACGTTATTTAATAGAAAAGCTCTAAAAGTGTTTCATTGTAATCTTCAGTAGAAATTTAGATTAGAGCCAAATACCTAGAATCCTTTACATCGACGAAACTGGAATTACCTGCAATGTTGAGGACAAATACCCAAAAGTTTAGGAACCAATAAATGGCGAAAAGAATTGCTGTCTCCGGTATGAGATTCCCCACGTGGTTTATTTACACGTGACCCAGAATTACAGGCACCTTTCAGAAAAACAGAAAAAAAACCGGTTAAGTGTTTCCTATAAATATTCCAAGAATCGCTGGATACATTTTGAGCTGTTTGTTGATTGGCTGTCTCATTTCGCGAAGCATAAAAAGCCTATACTTTAATACTGACTCAATTCTGATTATTATAGATATAGAATCGTATTTCAATTTTGTCATAAAATTTTCTACAATTAAGTAAATAAATATCCATATAGTGGCACTTTCACTACAGTTACAGAAGATGCGATTAAGAATGGTTAGAGCTCCGCAACATAACTGATGTATAGTCAGCATACAGACAAATAGCCCCCCCCCCACATCAGGCACATCATTCACATGTAGATCGAAAAGCAAAGGTCCCAGTGGGGAATCCTGTGGAATACCTCTTCGGATTGGTTCATAACCTTAAAAATATTTTTTTTACTACTAACATTCAAAATTCAAAATTCCTTTATTCATGTTAATACACCATAATGTTTACACTCGTCAAAAATATATATAGGTAAATCTAATACAAAGAAGACACAAGTCAAAATACATTAATAAAATTTAAAAGTTAAAAATTCTGTATATGAATAAAAAGCATTAAGAGTCAAGATCTCCTTCATTTTGCTGTAGAATTGCTTATAAGGCAAGTTCCCAATGCTCTCCGGCAAAACATTAAAAAATTTAGTTGCCCAATAGCCCGGGCCATCCTGACACCTTCCTAAGCGCCACCATAAGGGTACTAAATTATTTTTGTTGCGTGTATTATAGTTATGTACGTCTGTGTGTGATTTAAAATTATCTGCTTTTTTTATAAAAAGTAGATTCTGAAAAATATAGAGGGATGGTAATGTTAAAATTTGAAGATCAATAAACGCCCCTCTACAATCCTCTCTGTAGCCGAGATTGGATATTACTCTTACTACTCTCCTTTGGATGGCAAACAGTCTATAAACTTCCGCAGAGTGCCCCCAAGCCAAAATAGCATATGATACCTGGGACTGAAATAATGCAAAATATGCTGTTCTCAATATAGCTGGAGAAACACAACTCGAGAGTCCTCTTACTAGAAATAGAGCCTTTGTTAGCTTTTTAGCCACCTGACCAATATGACTACCCCATTGTAGTTTTGCGTCAAGAGTGACCCCCAGAAATTTTGCCTCCGAAACATTATTACCCGAACTATCACCTAAGTTTCTCATAGTGAATACCATCTGCTTGGTTTTATCCTCGTTGAGAAGAAGCCTATTTGCCTGGAACCATTCACTCGACAATTCCAGAGATTCCCTGGACCCCACAAGAGCATCTTCCAACGAGTCGCCAGCAGAAGAGAGAGTTGTGTCGTCCGCAAAAAGAGTGTAACCCGCGCTAGGATCAGTTGCCGGTAGGTCATTGATGTAGATTAAAAACAATACTGGTCCAAGAACTGAACCCTGTGGGACACCTATATTTACTACTCTTTCCGCCGACGCCACACCATCACATCTCACACTCTGACATCTGTCTGCAAGATAGGAACCTATTAGTTCAATACTACTGGCATCAAAGTTATAAAATTTAAGTTTTTGTAATAAGATGTTGTGGTCTACGCAATCGAATGCTTTACTTAGGTCGCAAAAAGTTACTGACATATATTGTTTATTATGAAATGCTTCTATAATGCGTGATGTCAGATCCAGAACAGCCATAGTTGACATGATAAATAACCATTATTTACTCCATTCCTCAAATGAGAAGTAACATTTCTCACCCTAAGTAAATAATAATATTAAAAAAAACCTAGGTCAATAATGAAACGGAAAATGTCATTTAAGTTTCAACTTGTTAGTTTGACAACTAGTTGTCATTTCGGATTATTTGAAAAATGAGTAAGAAATGATTAATTTCAAAATCTAATCAATTCAAATAATGATAAGTATTGTATCAGTGCTATTAGTAAAAATAGTATATTATATACCTAGGTTGAGAAGTAAGCCATTATTTACCGAGCACTTTTATATCCTGAGGCGCGTAGCGCCGAAGGATATAATGTGCGAGGTTAATAATGGCCTTCTCAACCGAGGTATATATAGATTTTTTTACTACTAACACTGATATATTACCATATTTGATTCGATGATAGGTATTTACCTACTTAAATATATTGCTCACGAAGTGTGAAGGAAACAGCATGCAGGATGGCATACATTTTGTAAAATATATATTACACGTTGCTTTGCGTAAACATAAAGTTTGCTTTAGAAATAATTACAAAAATAAGTAGGTAATAATAAAATAGGCATTATTCAATGAATTCAATGCTTCCATGTTATTCCCAGTCCCAATATAAACTAGCCCGCTGCATTCGCCAGAATTTGCCTTCAATATTTCCCATTGCATCTATTGCCACTTTTTCAACGTCGCGTCGCATCATGAAAAGTTGTCCACGTTTTGAAATCTATACTTAGCAACAGAACGGCACCTAAAAATAAAACTGTATTTCCTTGATATTTAGAATAACTTTTCCCATTTCTAGTCAAATGTGGCTTTTTACTCATTGAAAGCTGGTTCAAAAATATTTTGTGGTTTGATGGATGTTGGTTGTCTTATAATCAAATAGTTGTAAGGTTTGCAAATAGTGGTAAGCATTAGATTATATTAAAAAACTGGTTCCCTAGACAAAATGCATTTTTTAACCTTAAACCTTACGCATATTATTTCAGTAGATTTAAAAAATAGGTCACAATAGTAAAATAGTTAATAGAACCTAAAAATACTTCTACCTACCTACTATATAAGTTAAGTACATAGGTACTTATCTTAATTACTACATTATTAGGACAGTATATACTAATAAATGATACTTAAATTAATAAAGCTAATAATCAACAGCAATCCATATTCTAGTCATTCAATGTCACTAGCAACTGCAATAAATGCGGAAACCAAAAAAAGTTTGTATTTTGCACCGGAATGCACCTTTTGATTTCAAAATGATAATTGGTGTATTGAGGTTTTTGAGGGAAATAGCAAAAGTTGGAAAGGCTGTCTAACATGGACCACCAAAGTGTCACAATTCCGCTTTGCAAACTGCGTTTGCTTTGCATATTGTAAACCTTTTATGCACCTAGACTAAAGATTACACAAATTATGCTATAATGATAGAGACTATGCATGTATCCTTTACCCACGGTCCGTAAAAGAACCTATATTTTCAATGCTTCCATACTTCACCGATTTGCTACAGTGCATTCGGCCGTCTACTAAGTTCACTCAAATATTTCCGGGTGCATTTGTAGCTTTTTGCGTCACTCACCCCGAGAAGAACCGGTTGTTCTTCTCGGATTCACCTTAGCTCACCTATGGAAGTTCGCTGAAAGCATCCCGGCTGTCACATGTCAATGTCAATCTTTCCAAATTAAATAACAAAAACAAGAGTGAAAACAAATAATTAATATTAATTATTGACAAAGACTATGCAAAATTTAGTATAAGTTTGTTGTTAACATTTACCTTTTGACTATGTAAGGAAAGAAAATTATTCGAGAAGTACAAGTTTGTCAATTAATAGTTGATTTGTTGATTAGTTATGCAGTTATCACAATCTTACCTACATTTGAGATTTGATTATTAATTGGTCTGCATTTTTAACGGTATGTTCTTCTGCTTATATACCCTTCACAGGGGCAAATATACCTTTTAGAGTGTTAATTGCAAATTTGTATGATCGTAAACCATTGTACAAAGTATCTACCTAGGTATTATCATGTATGATTCATTAACAATGCTTAGACACTTTTATACACATACCTATTTCTTAACAATTAAGAGTTTATTACCCAAAATCTAAAACCGACAATTTTTTAGAAACAAATTTTTTGCAGAAATAGTAAGAAGTCATGTTTGTCCATTAAAATGTGGGACAAATTATTAATATCCAAGAAAATTCTTCAAAGTTTGATGTTCTGTGAGTGTAAATAGACTTATTTTATGAGCGAAGATTGACCAAAACCTCCCCCTTCAGCTGCTAAAGTGTCGTTATTTTCACGTTCATCTGTGAAACTAGTATGTAGTGTAAGTTACATAGTGGTTCTTACAAATTTTAATATAAAAACTCAAACTTTGGAGACTTTTTCCCTTTAATAATTATTTAGCCAATGTCAACTGGAATAAGGTATTTCAGGGTGGTACGTACTTTATTGTCCGAGAATGCAGAATCCTTATTGACAAAGGTATAATCTAAATACTTAATATAATATATAAATAATATCAAGGGAGCTAAAAACTAAATACAGTGTTGATCATCACAAAGGCTGAAAAGCATATATAACTAAGTAGTGAGACCTATCTGCATAGAATTAATTGAGATTACCTATAGTAAACTTTCGTCCTCAACAAGTCATTCACAGATCTTTTAAGAAGTTTAAATGTAGCAGCTGCTTTAATATATAGATCAGGAAGGTGATTGTATATTTTTCTGCCATCATATATCAATGAGTGTTGTATTAATGCTCAGGTTGGTGTGGGAAGCAACAAATCAAATATTCGACAAACATTGTATTCATGAGAGGGACCTTGGATATTAGGTTTAGTCTCGGGTTTAGTTTTAGATATCAATGTTGAAACTTCTAAAATAAAGAGAGATGTAAGTGTAAAAATTCTTAGAGATGAGAAATGAGGCCTACAAGACTCTCCGTAATTGACATTAGCAATGAAGCAAACAGCCTTTGGATGTTGAGAAGGTGTTGGCTACTAAATCCCCAAAAAGGGATACCATATCTTAGATGGCTTTCAAACAATGCAAAATAAACTGAGCATGCCATATCTCTCCTTACAGTTCTAATTACAAAACATCCTGATGAAAGTTTTTACTCAATGTCAGTATAATATGGCTTTCAAATTGAAGGTCACCGTCAACAAAGACAATACTACTTAGTATTGTCTTTGCCGTCAATGAAAACACCCAGGAATTTTGAAAAGTCTGGTTTTTGAAGAGGCTCGCTTTCCAGATCACATCTGAAGCCTACTATATTAGTTTTTTTGTGGGTTGAGACTTAGCCAATTGGAATTGCACCATCTCTTGATTTTTATCAGATCACTGGAAATGTTGTCTTTCTGGACATCAACACTTGCACTGTGCCATATAATCGAAGTTTAATCTGCAAAACATGTAAATTGGTCAGAAATACCAATCCGAACAATATCATTAATGTGTAATAAAAATAGAAAGGGCCTCAAAACATAGCCCTGGGGAACCCCACAATCTAGTCTAAAGGCTGAACACTGAGCAGCAAAAGTGACAACCGATTGACTGCGACCTCGCAGGTAGGAATCAAACCTTGAATCAAACCAAATCAAAGCCGTGCCTCTAAAGTCATAATGTTCAACTTTGGACAACAGTATTCTGTGATCCACACAATCAAAGAACTTAGAAAGATCACAGAAAACTGCTGACACTGCCTCACCTTTATTTATGCCACATTAGACCCTATTAAGAAAACCAAAAATTGCATCATGACTTTCTGTAGACCTTTGAAAACCAAAGTGATTTGCGGTGATGATATTAAATGACTCGAGGTAGCTTAAAATCCTCTCCTTAACCAACTTACTAATTACAGTGCACAGATACCTAAACTACTTTACTTCCTAGCAGGTAAAAAATTCATGTGTACTTTTTGAAATTTCATCAATAAAGAATAGAACACTTTGGTTTCGTAAAGAATAGATCCACTGACTCAAATTTGGTTTTACATAACTAGGTATACTTTTAAGAGCTTGGAAAGGGGCAAGGCATTGGATTGGGTCAGTCAAAAGTCAAAATAAGCTTTATTGTCCAAAGATAAGATATCTCATTGACAAAGCAACTATAATATGATGGTGTTTAATCTGATTGATCATGGTAAAATTAAAAATTAAGTGCTTTGAAGTAACTTGATGCTTTAGGTATTTTCGAGGGTATTTTTCATTCCCTTTCATTCATGGATATATGAATTTGTGACTGGAAGAGCACAAATGATGAAAATTTGAGGATTTATTTTGGACAAGATCAAGGTTTTTCTGGAGTACCCTAGGGATCTCACTGTGGCTTGTGGCCCTGTACTCTTTTGCTTGTTTTTAACGGATTTGACTTGGAGGTTGAAAAGCAGTAGTTTCTTGCTCTTTGCTGACAATATGAAGCTCTTTAGGGAGATTAAGCTTCTATTGGCTGCTATTTGCCTGCAGCTGTAGATAGATCTAAATTCTTTTGGAGTCAAAACTTCTTTAGCATGTGTGATTTGAGACTTGATGAAACGAAAAAGCGACACCAAAAAGAGACGCGTTGCACGTTTCTCTCACAGTTTTAATTTTATGAAGGTTTCACTTCTACCGTGTGTGAACTGGACATATGAATGGTGTGTCGAGGATAAAATAACTTTGAATAAGTGTGGTAAGATCACATTTACAAGACAAAAGAGACCCCATCAACTTTGTTTACTAACACTGCTCAATATCAGAACTGAAATATCTGGTCAAATTACATCTAAGACTATCAAGGTGCTTGGCTTCGTTCAGAGAGCCTCAACTGATTTTTCAGTATTTACCTTTAAAAGGCTGTATTGTTCTCTTAACCAACACATTCTAGAATGCTGCTCACTTGTTTGGGCTCCTTTATATAATTGCTATGTTCAACAGATAGAAAGAGTCCAAAATATTATTTTAAGGATTGGATTTTTTAATGCTCGTTATCGAAGAGAGATATATGAATATGAGTAGATTAGAAGCGGTGTGACTTTACATTCTTTGGGAGCAGGGATAATTTTAATTCACATATGCTTCCTACATGAGTTTATCAAAGCTTCCATTGACTGACCCCAATTATTGGCCTTAGTTCGGTTGAGGATCCCTTCTCGAAATAGGCAGTTTCATGGTTTCTTTCTTTGCACCCTTTCATCGTTCTAACTATGGTGTTAATGAGCCCATTTCTCATTTGTTGCAAGCAAATAATTTTTTAAAAGATATTTTGTGGATACATAATGACTGGGGTTTGGAACCTTCAGCAAAATGCACTAGGTATAACACAGTTAGTTCTATCCACAATAAATAAACAGATTTTCTGCACTCGACGCGCGTTTCGCTAATCATATTAACATCATCCTGAAATACTGGATATTGAATACTGAATTTGTTATAAACGTTACAGTGTTACAACAAAACATTTTATAACATGCATTTATTATTTTATGTAACTCATCAACAAGTGTTTTGGATTGCATCTAGATGAATTAACATCTGTATGTGCAAAATATTAGCATCTTTTAGAATTTTTCAAAAGCAGTTCAATGTACTAGGTATTCAGACTGTTTGTAAGAAAAATAACATTAAATGAGAGTAACAGAATAAAGAGAAAGGAAAACAAGAAGAAACAAAAGAAAAACCACATGTGTTTCCTATTATTTCACCTGAATTATTCATAAAATGAAAACAAAACGTCAAACTTACTCTAATTATTGGCTACAAATGAAGTTTCTACATTAGGTATATGCCATATTTTCTAACATTAGTCATCAGTTATCCAGATATTAATTTGACTTAACTCTCACATGTTTCTTTCATTATAACATGAACCAGAGTGCTAAAACAACCCTAAGATCTAGTTTCACCAACATTATAACAGTATTTAACTACATAATATACTAGGTATTTACTTTAAGTTTGTAGAGAGGTAGCCTATATATTACTAGATATGTGATTTTTAGTTACCAAAATGGGAGATGAAACTCCAGCACCTGCTCCTGCAGGCGTGCTAAAGAAAAAGAAGGACGAGAAGTACAGAAAAAGAGACCCACGCTCATGGGAAAATATCATGAGAACAACAGCTAATATGACTGTAGAAGAAAGGCAGCAAATTTTGGAGAATTTCTATAATGAAATGTATAATGAAAACAGAACCTCTTATGCAAATTTGCAGGCGAGAGATAAGCAGTATACACAGTGTTTACGAGAACATGAAAAAGATCGTGCTGAACTAACGAAAAGTATTCTGGCAAAAGGTCGGCTAGAAAGTTTATGCCGTGAACTACAGAAACAAAATAAGTTGATTAAGGTTTGGTTTTTTCTTAAAATTAGAGTTGTATTTCTTTGTGGGTTATGTATGTCTGTGACTCCATCGAAGGGTATGTCTCAGTTTAGTTATAAGTATATGCTTTATGGTGATTTCCAATTATTACAATTTTATTTCCTGATATTCAACTTCTTATCTCAGCTTTTAAAATCTCAGGTAAGCAGACTATTTTATTTGAACTTGGTTAGTGTTTTGTAGTAGGTTTTCATTAGCATGATATGGCATCTGAGACTCAATCTGTAAAGTACGAATGAAAAAAAAAGTAATATGATTTGAATAGGTAAAGAATTGTAATTTCGATAAGCCTTCCTAAAAAATTTATAAATATTACATTAGTGATCGGTTGATACCTACATAAATAATAGTGCATAGGTATCGTATAAATCGTCATCATCGATCGGATCAGTATCTGCAAAATTTTGTCGACGACTATCGGCATATTTAAGATTAACTATTTTAATTATTTGTAAGCAAAAACTCATTTTTAACATTTTTTAAAAATAAAACAGCTAACTAATTTTTTTCTAACGTATTATTGTTATTAATTTTAGGTTATTTACACATTATACAGGGTGTTTCGGGAGAAAAGGGAAATATTTTAAGGACGTGTTCTGGAGGTCAAATTAAGATAAAAAGGTCATATGATCATGGGTCCGGAAATGCTTTCTTTCCGAGATACAGGGTGTCAAAAAAATAACATGTTTTAAAATGCTACGCCACTGTTTTTTTTTTCAAAATAGGTAATTGTTTCTTAATGAAGAGTGAATTCTAAAGAAAAAAATTATCTTAAGTTTTCTTGGTTGGAGGCGTCGTTTTCGAGTAATAATCAAAATGTAGGTAAACTGTTTTGGGATTAGTTATTCAGAAAATGCCTGTAGAGAAAGAGTATCATATAATCACAGCTCAAGCTGAAAATGCTTTCTTTCCGAGTCAAAAAAAATTGGAAAATCAGTTTTTCTTAAAAATCTGGAAAACTATTTAAGGTTTTACATTAAATAGTGAATTTTAGAGAAAAAAGGACTCTTGAGTTTACTTGGTTGGAGAGATCGTTTTCGAGTTAATCAAAATACTCTTTCTCTGCAGGCATTTTCTGAAAAAACTAATTCCGAAACAGTTTACATTTTGATTATTACTCGAAAACGATGCCTCCAACCAAGAAAAACTCAAGATACATTTTTTCTTTAGAATATACGCTTCATTGAGAAACAATTACTTATTTTGGAAAAAAAAACAGTGGCGTAGCATTTTAAAATATGTTTTTTTTTTGACACCCTCTATCTCGGAAAACAAGCATTTCCGAACCCACGATCATATGACCTTTTTTTCTTAATTTGACCTCCAGAACACGTCCTTAAAATATTTCCCTTTCCTCCCGAAACACTCTGTATGATAAAATTAAATAAGGCTTATATGTTGGTCAATGAAAATAACACGCTTTTAATCAAACTAAGCAACAAGTAGTTTTGGTTAGCTAACTTGAAACAACTAACACTATTGTTTAAAGTAAAATTTAAAAATAAAATAACAACAGAAGTTACTGGATGGAAAACACAGGTAAGCAAACATTAACATCAAGAAGTAAATAAAAGTAATCCTTCTATGTAAAAAACAACAAAAAAGAACAAGGTACTGAAACCACTTTGGCAGGAATGCAAGACGCTTCGCAACTTTCAGGTCTCAGATTATTTCTTTTGTTAGAATAAATATTTCCTGCATCAGAAAAGAATGTGCTCGTTAAAAACACTTTCAGCTGGAGCAGATAAAAATATGTCTGCTTGATTTTTTACTAAGGGCATATCTTTTTTACTAAAATCCCCTCATTGAAATGTAGGTTCTTTTCTAGGCGTTAGAGATGTTTCAAAGTAAGGCTAATTTCTTTTTATAGTTTTTGTTCTTTAGGTTCTATTATAGCTTTACTTTTTTTAAGGCTTCTCCCACAATATTTTCCTAAGACTCCCAAAAAGAGTAAGGTGCATCTCTTTTTTTTTCTTACCACTGCTGTCCTTGCTAAAGGTGAATCTTCATCGCTGCTACCGGGCAGCTGGTTTTCTTTCTCAGTATTATAGGTAAGTGACTGCTCAATTGAGTTATATTCTTTATTAGGAATTATTTACTTAATTTCACATAATACATGAGCAAAAGTTTCTTTTAAAGCGGGCTGTCGAGGAATGCAGCCAATATCAAAAAAATCTTGACTCTTAAGCTTTCAATTTATTTACAAATGGAATGAAATACTACTGCTTTCACGACTGGTAATTCTTGTAATTCCCTCAAAGGTATAAGAACAGTACGAGTTCCCATTGATTAAAGTTCAGACCTCTTGTTCCAGGACCAGGATTATTGTTTTTTGGGAGTTAACCTTAGTTGTTCCTGGATTACTTTTAACTTGTCACATGCCTGAGAGTGTTTAAGATTATTATCCTTTGCAATGCTTATAGATGAGGCGGTACACATAGCACCATCCATATAAGCTGTGCCATTAGCCTGTGCCCGCACAGAGCCAATCAGAATCGCCGAAGGCGTGGCCAAATTTGAAATGCTAGTTTACCCATGTCTTCACGGTACACTGGATTGCTTTCAACTGATCGAGTGGTCAGATGCTGTGATACCGCTTCCCGGGTTCGATTCCCTTCGGTGTTTTTTTTTTTATTTTTTTTAGGTTATGTTTGTATTTTTTTTTCGATATTTTGGGCATGCCTTGGGTTAGTTTTGAATAATTTTTGTTGGTTGCGCCCCCGAAACGAGCGGGGGGTCATGCGTAATCGGTCGCGTCATATATCGGCACTGGTTAACAGCATGGTGCAGGCTAACAGAATTGTGCTCTTCTGCGTATCGTCTTGTTGCTTCTGGTGTCAAAAAAGAACGAGGGAATCTAAACTATTCTGTAACTACCAGTTGAATACTGTGTATAAAGCATGCCTCATAGAAAATGTTAGCATCTTTCTTTCATAGCTTTTTCATATTGGCCGCATTGTATTGTCAGCAATTGCTTTATAAATCTGACTTTGAATCAGCGAATCGTTAAATACGTCTTTCAAAATGTCAGCAATGGCAGTTCCCATATATGACTGCCTCTGGGTGGCTTAATAGCTAAAACAAAGGAGAGCCTAGATGGTGATCCGAAAAACTAATGAATAGTTAAACATATTAATGAGATATTATTGTATTGATTAGTCCAAATATCTGTTGTAATTGTCACTTTGCTATTTAAGTTAGACAACTTTTCTCGCAAACGCTTCTTGAATCTTTCATAAATATCTGGAATATTTTTTTCAGGAAAATATTTATTTCCAGATATTTTATTTAAAGGTAATGCTTTGGCAAGTAGCCTTTGAAACCAAGTATCATTGTCATTTAAAATTATAATTGGTTGGTTGTTCAATGGCAATTAAATAGTGATACTTTTCGCTCCATTAATATCCCACATTCTGAAATCCACAAATTCTTCAATGGGTAAT
>MU184132.1:0-29795 GCA_016904865.1 Pissodes strobi | reverse complement strand
TAGCCAAAGTACCGATTTTCAACTGTTTATAGCTGTGAAACTACTAACTCTAGAGGTATAACATCATACATAAAATATGCTTAGAATTTTAAGAGGAATCGAAAAATAAATTCATATATAGGGTGGGCCATTCAAAAAAAATAACTTTTTGTTTTTCCCTGTTTATACTGATCATTTTTCCAATATTTTTTATACGCAGAAAAAAGTATTTTTCAGTACCTACATAACCATACTTTTAATTTTTTTGGGACCCTTAAAATAAAAAAGTTAAAGGGGGGCGACATTATAGGGGATCACCCTGTACACAAACTGGCTTAAGATACCCACAAAAATAAATCTAGAGGTGTTAAATCGGGCGATCTTGATTGCTCTTTTTTCGGTTCTTCATGAAATTTATCGTGTTGCACTGCTATATACCTACTGAGGTCCATATCTCTTTTGAAAATGCAGTGAGGATGTACACTCATTATGAGGCATATTTTGACGTGATTTGGTATAGCTCGATCCTATCAAAACCATCTTCAAAAAGTTCCTGTTAAGAAATTGCCTTTTGTAAGGGTTGAATTTATTTGATTTAAATGCTTTTCTCACAGTTTCAGAAAGCCTATCCAAACTTTCCACTGTGTGCGTGGTTCAGTGTATAGGTTCTGCAACAAAAGTAACTAAAATTTCAATTTGGACAGGTTTATCTAGTATAAGATAGGTATAGGGAAAAATTGTCCATGTTCGAATTTATATTTTCTAAATTTTAAGATATAAAAACCTGGTTAGATATTTGATGAATTATCGCTAGACAGTTTTTGCAGGATGAGTAGACGTCCCAAAAGTGCTAAAAAAAATTGGAAGTCGGGGCAAACTTCGAATCTCAGATTATATTCGCCATGTGCAATAGCTGATGGGTGGGGAAACGGTGAACGATCGTGCGGAATAGTGGCTAAGGCTTGAACTTTTAACCAATCACGTCTTAAGTATATATGTAATATCATTACACGCCAAAAGAACAATCTGAATCTTCTTATCCCTACATCCACTCTTACACAAAAATTAGTTTTTTTTATGAAGGTATTGAAATATTTAATTACCTTCCACAAAAAATCAAAGGGGCAACAACGGTGAG
The DNA here is from genome assembly GCA_016904865.1 of Pissodes strobi. Lineage (NCBI taxonomy): Eukaryota > Metazoa > Arthropoda > Insecta > Coleoptera > Curculionidae > Pissodes > Pissodes strobi. Next base: position 28,678 of record MU184132.1, on the reverse strand, counting down.
AGTGTTTAAACATCTTTTGAGGAGAGTTCTTGGTTGACCGAGCCTATTATGCACTCTGAATTTTATAGCGATGGTTAATATCAACGACGTCTAAGAATTCGTTGGTTAATATAATGTAAAAAAGAGATTATGTCTTGAATGGACTGTATACGTTTCTTTTTGTTTTGAACAATGACGGTGACTATAGGTAGTAATATGTCCTTTGTATTTTCTGTTGACATATGTTTATGTAATAATTAGTATAGGTTTTTATTTTGTTTGTTTTAGGTCTTATTACTTTTAGGTAGGCTTTGTTTATAACAATTATTTTGTTTACAAGAATAAAGCATCTTTTGCTTTGATTGTTGCAACATGGGAGCTCGCAAATGTTAGTTACAAAAAAACGGTGTGTGCCTAAGATCACACGACAGAAGCTAAAACTTCAACAATGTAATCCATAGATATTAGTATTTTTTAATTGAGTACCGGTACATTGTCGCATCTTCGACGTTTAAAGTAAATTTTACGCCATAAAATTGACCGCTGCTTATCGCTTAAAAATCTCTCAATTTTCCGACACTGACCCATTTCCCTAGCTTCAAATAATTTTCATGCAAATAAATTTACTTATTGAGCACAAAAACCATACGTATCGATATGCTAAAAAGTTAAATTTTACCTGGAAATCTGTCATAAAATCCACCAGAAACTGTCTCTTATCCGGCTTCAAACTGTTTTCAATGAGATTTCAGGCAATTAATTGTATAAGTCTATACTATAACCCAATCGTCATGTTAAAATCTTGGAAGAATTTCTCATAAAAAACAAAGCTATATATATGTCTATTCACTCCCAAAATTGCGAAAATGTCGGAAATATTTTGCGATATTCTGCATGTTTCACTCTCGCTTTTTCTGATCTCATAAGGACAATTATAGATTTTTTTGTAACAAAGATCACGAGGTTCACCAATCTGAGAATGTTGTTTTGAAAATAGTTATGCGTTGGCTGGCACGTACCCTTAAAATAATTTTTTAAATTATAATTAAAAAAAAAATCAAATCGGCGTTTTCAATCGGATCGATGCGATATTTTGGTACTTTCTGTTCATATTCTTCCGCTTTAATGTACAAAAGTTTGGTTGTTCCAGATTATTTGATATTCCAGTTAAAAAAAATATAGTGGCGTGTCAAAACACAATATGGCGAAAGCCTTAAATTTAACTATAGCTCGCCCTGTATTAAAGGCATTTTCATTTGCATTTTAAGATCCTTTACACAAGTAGAGCACTATGTAAAAATCGGCCTCTCCTATTTGGTCGATCCGCATGGCCCTCCGCTCGAGGAAACTAACCAGGTGCTAACCCAAAACAAGAAAAAAACTGTTTAGAAACATAATCTTAAAAAAAAACCAGTAAAAAAAGCAACGGGGTTTGAACCCGAGCCGTCCAGGCGATACCCAACCATCTAAATCTCTCGGCCACGCGAGAGCTCTTGCCGAAAATTGATTGCACAGAGGACATATTGTAATACGAGATGGATCGACCAATAGGAGAGGTCGATTTTTTACATAGTGCTCTATTTGTGTCAAGGATCTTAAAATGCTTATCGCTTTCCAAAGTGTCTTCTAATCTAATACAAGTTTTTCGGTACATTCTCAACAATAGGCTTTTCTAAAAAAATTGTAAAACCTTTATCATCTAGAAATCGATGTTTTGTTTTGCATTTTTGAAACAGAACAGCGTTTAGATACTTTTTCTTCAAAAAATTCCGTATCGAACTGTCCTTTGATTCTCGCTACTTTTGCGGTGCTAGAACGATCCTTATCGTATTTGGTAATGTATAACACCGAGTTCGCCGATTACTGACAAAAGATGTCACTTAACGGATCTTCCACATATAGTGGCTTTATAAGAATAAAGTCGCACTGAACTTCTATACATAATGAATAGCTTTCATTATGCATCAAACTGTAGATATCAACTAGTCAGGTATGCAATATCAGTTCTGAACTTTCAGGATTAAATTTATTGCAAATAGATTAGGACATTATAGCCGCGTTCGTTATTGTCATCTTTTTCCTCGATTTGCTCTAACATTTTGACAGGCACGTGACTTGGATTTTCCTTTTAAATACAGACCTCGTGACTGTCAAATTTTCAGAGCAAATCGAGGAAAAAGATGACAATAACGAACGCGGATAATGTATGGCTCAGCAATCAAGCAAAATCATATAATTTTTGTTGAATGGAACATATAAAACTGCACCTTAAAAAATTATCAAGAGCTGTTATTGTGTGTGTTAAAATATCCGTAAGGAAAGGAAAATAATAAAATAGAGTAGAAAATATATATGTATATTTTTATTATCTTAAAATAAACACTGAAATTGAGTAGTAACATTATATTTTACTAATTATACAAAAATATAACAAACTATGGCCTAAATAGAGGCACATATTATCACATTTTAGATGTGTATACATTTATACATCACATTTCTAATAATACTCCTAACCCTACAGACATCTAAAATCAAAACTTGAAATTTACATAAAAATAAAAATTTCCATAATTCCAAATTGATAATAAATTACTTGGATTAATAATTAAAATAATAAAATAAAACTACTAAACTACAGGTATCAAATGTATTTAGCTTATTGCAGAACCCAAACATGTAAATACTGCCAGAATATGTTCATACATGTATCGGAGACGTTACCAATTGAATTATCAGGGTAGCATTTAGTTATTTGTTCTATGATGGCTATCTTTTAAAATGTGTTCCTTTGTGTGCATTGAATCCTAGTGGACTTATTTGGTACCCTAGTGGACTTATTTGGTACAAAGTAGACTAGGCTACTTGGTTTAAAATACCCAGGTAAGTAAATTTATAAAATTGTCAAATTAATAGTTGCTTTTTACATTATACTATGCCTATGTTTCTTTAGGGTTAAAAATGAGTTGGAGCTACCAAGATAAAAATCCCTTTTCATAAGATAATAAATTAAATATTAAAATGACATTAGTAAAGTTTAATTATTTTTAGTACAATAAATAAATAATTAATCTTGTTTTGATTTTATATACCTTAGGCATCAAAAAGTTTCTAACTCATACTATACATGTTTAGGTACTCGATTGACAAAATTACTAGGAAACTGGCCGATCTGACCATCACTTTCTCCAAATAACCAATCTTGAGATATTATTTGAGTTACTCGAACTTTTTGGCCAGCTTTTAGCTTCAGATCACCTGGCATTTGTGATGAAAAATCATATAATGCTGTAACAATATTTTCTTCTCCTTTCAGTGGGACTTCCACATTCACAAAGTTTTCTGGAAACATTCCTTCTTTGTCTATGAGTTTTCCATATAGCCAATTCTCATTGATTCTTCGTAATAGGATAACTACATCACCTGTCTATAACAAAATAATTATAACATTATTTAAGAATTGTTCTTAGAGGGTAATTGTAACACCAATATTGTTTGTTAAAATTTGGCCGACACCTTTCACAGTAACAACCCTAATGATCACAAATGCTTTTGCCAATGAACAATAATTGCTTTCTTACTTTCTATTGACCATACTTACTTGATATTATAAAGTTAAATATTCAATGTATCAAAATGGCATAACTATCTGCATAATTAGGACTAAATGTGAGTTGCATGTGCAAATAAAATTCTTATATTAATCATAATGATAAAACAAAAACAAAATATTGACCTAGGTATCATTAGAAAAACTACTCAATTAGGTACCTAAATAGCAGTGCCTTCATTTGTATTGATAATTCATTATTCACTTATTGGTAATGGTCAATTAAACTATATTCAATGTTTTGCAACAACAATAAAATTGCATTTACATGGTTATTTATTGATCAATTCAAAGTTTAGGTTCTCATAAAGTAGAATTGTCATTTCAATATTTATATAAATGACAATAACTCATAAAAGGCATTAGAATTAGCTTTTCAAAAATTAATGTTTTTCAGATAAGTGCACTTAAATCAATCAATCATCCAATAAGTGTACACAAGAGCAAATATAAATTAAATTTAGACTGAAAGCTAAAATACTAAATAGGTATTATTGGTTATATTGCCTTCCTGAAATATGAGAAACAAATATGATAAGATTTAAGATAACCTCGAAGATAACAGACAGCTGAATTTATATTGTGAATTGGAATAGAAATAATTAATTATATTTGCAAATAAACATGAGATGATAGATGATAGATATATCCATAAAAATATTGCCAATTAATATACCAACTTACTTGTAAAGTGAGGTCCTTTGGATGGCTAGCTGGATAATCAAACAATGCAATACCATATGGAGTTTCAACATCAAAAATATCTTTGGGCGGACTGGGAGGCGGAATATTAGGCATAGGTGGAGAACCCGAGCTTGTGGTGAAACCATCAGATTGGATACTTTGCTTAACCTTAGGACGGATAATTGTCGGGCCAACAAATGATGACCCATTGTAATTATTTGAACTATTACCGGTTCTTGTACTTACTTGGTTGCCTACTTGTGAGAGGTAACTTTGGAAAGTGGACACACCATTTGTCTGAGGTGCTAAGGTAGCTTGTGTTTGTATAGGCCACAGTTGGTTTGTCACAGGAGACTCAAATTCCAGGGACTTCTTACTTGAAGCGATACTGCTTGTGCTGCTACTAAAAGAACTCGAAACGCTGCCCCCAAATTTTTTTGTCCTATCTGGCTTTGGAGAGTCAGGGGGGCTCCATTCAATGAGATTCTCACTTTGGCTCGGCTGATTTAGGCTAAAAGTCGACTTACTTTTATACTTGGAAAAATTTGGGGGCGGAGGTCGAGGTGGGGGCTTCTTTTTCTGCTTTTGCGTTGTGAATGGCATAACTGTAATACGCCTTACTAAAAATTGTAGTGTGATGTGACTGACTAAAAATAAGATTGAATTACTTGAAAACACTGACTATTGACAATCATTGACTGACAATTGACAGTACGTAGTAACGTAGTACCACAGTTTATAAAAAAAACCTTTGTTATACCTACGGAGGGCTATAGGGTAGGAGACCGATCGCAATACATTTGTTTCGGTCACAGTTTTGCATCGATAAATCAGCTTTCAAACACTGCCGCCAGAGGCGCATGTGTTTCATCCGCGCTAAAAAATGCATGGATTCTTATGGGACAATAACTATTTTTTATTGAAATTAGTTAACTTATTGCTTTCTGAGAGACAAATAACGATTTTACATGAAGTAAAAGCTATTTTTTAAATATTCATTAAAATTTCATCGACCGATTTTGCTTTATTTAATGATAAACTTGACAAAACAACATGTGCTTTCAAACTTAATTTATCTTTAATTGTTTTCAAGGATTTAGGCTTAAAAGAAGTTCTTTAGCAGTGTTTGTGTTTTATGTCACAGCAGGAATGTTTTTGAAAAAATAGCATAGCAAATGATGGGTCCAAAAAGATTATACAGTATTTCCGAAAAGTATATGCAACATAGAGGAAACTTTTTATATTCCTTTACTTACTTCTTAGAATCGATTTTTTTTTATGAAAAGAGAATACATTGAGAAAATTTATTAATACAGAAAAAGTATAGATAATGTTAATAAGAAATTAACCACCCGGTCTTAAATAATCGTAAATACAAAGTGTTCCGTAGAATAAGTACCTTTTTGGATGCATTATGTTAATACGATCCCAAAGATGCTTGGATTTTAAAAATCAGGATGTTGTAGATACACAAAGGACTATTTTTTTTGGAAAGCAAATAAAACACACAACTTTAATACACATTTTTTATTATTTAAATTTAAACTCAGAAAAAAAGCAGTTATGTTAAAAAATATAATTTATTTCATTACAGTGATCAGGGATAAATATATAAATAAATAAACCAACAACAGACTCCAAAAGAAGATTCTCATCATCAATGTGTGTGTAAAAAATGCTTACATGCCATAATAATAATGAGTGACAAAATTAATATAAATGTTTTTTTTTTTTTAAGTTCTAAAGTAACTTGTCTCAACCTATCTATGATAGATAGACAGATAACTTATTTTATTCCAAAATAAATAATTATAAAGACGAATTTATTTTGTTTTTAAACCACGTCAAGAGTATGTTAACCCAACCGAAGCCCGCTCCCATACAGATCAAAGAGTGTATATCGACAGTATGCGACAGAAGCTAAATGAGTCAGATGATGAGTAACATTAATAAAAAAATCAAACTTGGTGTAAAATATTATAGAATTATTTTCTTTACTTTAGTAGAATATTAATAGATGTATTTTATATGTCTTAAAATGTCTTTCATAATTGTTATGTATATATTGTTATTTATATATGTAAGTTATTCAGAGAACAGGTGTATACAAACTAGGAAGTGTAATGAAATGCATTAGAAGAAAACCACAAACTATCAATACTGTACAATAATTCCTATGCATAAATTCATAGGTATAGCATCACACCACTAAGAACAAAATATTGTTAAGTAGCAACCTCGGCAGCAACACACAACGCAATTTAAGGAGTAAGTTACTTACATCCGACATACTTATTGTACTTAGTAGTATCTATGTAGTGATGAAGTACACAATCAGGCACTAAAAAAATATAAAAAAAAAATGACAGATGTTACCCAGATATACCTCAAAATATACCTATATATACCCACCTTATCAATTTAATTCCTGAACATATTTTCATTTTGTTAATGGTTTTTAGTATATTTTCTATCTCTTCAAATCCTGAAAATATTTTGTGTCCACCATCAAGCTTAATTTCAGTTTTCCCAAACAACACCTTAAAACATTCATGAAATAAGTAACAGCATATTATACAATGTGGTGGAAAGTATTTTATTAGTATCAAACAATTCAGCAGTTAACTATGACCCAAAGTGTCAAGATTTAACTTTTACTTAAAATCAAATATATTCGGAATCAAGTTACAACTGTTTTATTTACACATGTCGAGAAGTCTATTTCAAAACATCACAGGAGAAATTCCAACATATATGTGACTGGGCTCATATATACTTAGTTGTAAATACTTGTTATTGTCCCAATTATGTAGCATGTGATTAAATATTCGATAAAAAATATGCTATTACTAACATGAGAAGTAACCAAATCAAAATCAAATACCTTAAAAGACATATCCTGGCGTATCACAATTTTTTTTTGTGGTATGGTTTGGTGTTGTGGTATGGTATGGTTTTGATATAGATATCATCCCATTCAGCAAAAAGTACTTCCACAAATAAATGTACCCGACCACTGCTTATTTGGAGTGCAAATTGTGTTATAATTATTTTTCAAATTTTCAAACAAAACCAATGCTGCATCTATCTCGTTATTGACATGTGGCTTATCGGAATTTTCCTCTAAGCTATAACCTGGCATTTCAACTCCAGCTGAAGTAATAGTACTTTTAGGTGGATCGTGTAATGGTATATGTTTTATTTTTTTTATGTTTTGTATCTTGGTTCGCTCCTCGGTTCGCTCACATGGTGGTTTTCGCCTTTTTTTAGGATTTGATAAATAAGAAGGGAGATTAGGAAATATCACTGGTACTGACTCATTCTTTAATATTGGTTTTCCTCTCGGAATTCTACTAATGGTGCCATCAACCAATTTTGTTTTATAAAAACGCAAAATATCCTTTTCTGGGAAGTGCAACGCACAAACAACATCTTTTACACTAAATATTTTATCTTGTCTAGGAATTGTTCTTAGCCACTTTTGAAATGTTACAGGATCCTAAAAAGAAAACGTATTAACGAACATCTAGGGCTTTTGTATGATTTCCCACCACCTAAGTGATAACTGGTTAAAATGGCCTTATTTTAGATATTGGCGATATAGATCTGAAAACTATAGTGTTTAAACAAAATATTTGTTAAAAAGGCGAACAATTAAACTATTTTTAATGTAATCATATTAATTTTTGTTCTTATTACTATACAATAATTTTACTCCCAAGAGTTTTTAGGTTATGTTGTTTGCAAACATTCTAAACATTGATGTAATTTTTAAAATTTTTATAAAATCGAAAGTATATATTTTAACGAATGCATTAATCGTTAATAGTGTTTATCAACAAATATTTTACTTACGTTAGGAGCTTGAAAAGAGACTTGGGTTGTTCTCTCCCCGTTCTTTCCTGAGCTTCCTATCAGAAGAATAACCCGTTTTACATCCCGGCACGAAGCAAACTCTACTTGTATAACAAGTTATGTCACTCATTGTTTATATTAATAACGCAAAAATACAGTAATAAATAGTTTTTTACACAAATAATCCAAAAAAATCTCGCGTTGGTCTATCTAATACACGAAAAGTTAAGTGCGGGTGCGATCACTGCGCCTCTGTCGGCCAACCCAGCGAACTAACCAAAAACATGGACAGAAATCGCAAATTCGGCCATAAGCGTTCGGTCTCCTACCCTATAGCCCTCCGTAGTTATACCATTAGGTAATTGTCTGACAAGCAGGCAAATTTCAGCTTGAATTTGACTTCAAATTGAATGTAAATGCGGCTTAAGGTTTATACCGTAAATTCGGTTACGGTATAGTATAAAATGTGGTAGTACCAGAGTAATTTGTTATACTCTGGTAGTACCGTAGTACGACCAGGTACGACCTTGCGATGGACTTCGTTCATCGTTGGGCATTTACGATAGCGGTATCTACCGGTAGGTATACAGCGGTAATCGGCTGATTAACGTCGAGTGTGGATACGTTCCCGTTCGCGAGATTTCAGTTCATATTGTACTTGTGAATGAGAGGCGCGTGATAGGTTAGCTACGTGAGGTGACGCATGTCTTCGTGATGCAACCAGTTGTTTGTAAGTCAGCAGATGGTCTAGGGGTCTGCATGGTTGGCCTTCACTTCGGCGACCCGGGTTCAAATCTCACCGGTTTTGGTTTTTTTAAGTAAACAGTTTTTTTTCTTGATTTTTGGGTTTTTCTTGGGTATGGCGTGGGTTAGCATTTTCTTGGGTATGGCTTGGTTAGTCTAGACCACTATATGAAAATCGGCCTCTCTTATTGGTCGATCCGCATGGCCCTCCGCTCGCTTCGGGGGCTCAAGAAAAGGAAACTAACCAAGTGCTAACCCAAGACATACCCAAAATCAAGAAAAAAACTGTTTAGAAACATAATCTTAAAAAATAAATAAAAAAAGCAAAGGAGTTTGAACCCTAGCCGTCCAGGTGAGACCCAACCATATAAACCTCTCGACCACGAGAGCGCTTGTGACAGATTGATTGCATCACGAAGGCATATTGTAATACGAGATGGATCGACCAATAAGAGAGGCCGATTTTCACATAGTCGTCCAAGAATGATAAACTAATTAAAGTTCTTGATAGTCGTCTACGTCTGTCAGGGATCTTAAAATGCGCATGATTGCATCGCGAAGACATCGAATGCAATCGCTCTAGTCAACGCCACCTGAACTAAATGGCGTTAGTAAGCATTTGTAACATTCTACCTTGATGCACAGTTTATACCTTAGACAAGGAAGAAAGAGGACAGATAACATGGGAAAAAGCCTGTTACCAGCTGCCACATAAATTTCTGGGTAACTTCAATAAATTAATTGAAATTATAAGTAATAAATAATAATTAATAAGTTAAAGTAATTTTCAGTCGTAAAATGATATAGCCATTTTATAGGTAGAGTATGAAAAATATATTACCTACGCCTCTGTTGAATGACTCTCCTTGAAGAAGATTTATGGCTTTATTGATTATTAAATGATTGAAAATATCCAAGATAGGGTATCAAATTACTCTCGATAATTAAATGAACATCCCTACCATGATATACTCAGAGGTAACACAATGTGTACATTATGCATTATTATTAAAACAAGAAATATGCAAATAAACTGCAAGGTCAGCAGACAATAATTACCTGTGAAATGAAATTCCAGGCTCCTTCTTCTCACTTCGACTCTTGCAACCATATGCCGAACAATTTACCATTATGAATTTTAGTTTTTATCTCTCTTTGTTCAAGAACTCACAAAATAACTGCAAAATATCACCGCCACAACAATAGATGTGTTTGCCACATAAATAATGGCCGCCGCTCTGAAAAGGCTTCAAGTTCAGTACATTAGCATAATGTCATGCGCGGTATTCTTACTCTTACCGAATCTAAGGTTTATACCGTACCCGAATCAGTTAAACAACGCTCCACGTGTTTTGAAGCCAAGCGCTTCAACCAATAGGAGAGCTGGGAGTTCTTATCTTGCGCCTGCGCTCAATGAGTGAACGCTGCCTTTATAAATAAAACCTCAGTTCGACATATATAAGTATGTCTCTTTTCAATAAGTTACAGCCCTGTCCTGTAAGGGGAAAGAGATAGAGATAGTTTTGGCTAGAATTAGACGTAAAACGAGGCAGGCAACAGGCTTGTATTGTGCTTGTATTCAGATGAGATCTCGATTATTGACTTTCCAGCGCGGCGACAGGAAAAGTATGTTGATTGAAAAGGAACCTAAATGCGAAAACTACCATCTTGTTTGTTCGAGAGTCGGCTTTCTTTGTAGTGGTTTTTTTGGACGGCTTTCGCGAATTTTGTGTATTAAATCCTTAGTTATATGCCAATGATTAGATCCTAGTTCTACTCTGTCTACATCCCAGCTGGCCGTATAATTCTGACGTTTACAACTGACAATGCGCATGCTCGAAATATGAGAATCCATGAAAAAATAGAATTTGGCTTCACTAACATCAAAGGTGCCGGCTCAGAGTTGTATAACTGATTCGGTGACGGTATAAATTCTGTGGTCGGCACTTAAAAGGTCATAAGCATAGATTTGACAATTTGCGGAAATAGCTGTTAAAGTTTAAATGTTGACCCTGAAATCGTGTGAAGTAGTTGTGTTGGTGATTTACCTATCACGTATCGTTTTTTATAAATTTCTTTAAGAAAACGTGTTATCTTTATTAAAAACCCCATATTAACTTAAAAAATAAATACTTGTTCCCTTACTAGTTTTGCAGATGATTAAATGTAAAGCTGGCCATACACCATGCAGTTTACCGGAAGGCGGACCCTTCGATTTGCAAACCGGAAGGCAAACTGTATCGTTAGTGGTCATAGTAGCCGGAAGGCCGGGCCTGAACTCTCGGCCTCACAAAAAATAGTCAGGGCTTGATTATTTACCTTCCGGCTAGGTTTTTTGCTTGCAAGTCGAAACGTGTATTGTGACGATATGGGTACAGGCCGAGAGTTATCAGGTTTCGTGTCGTAAATCGTTTATTAGGTGCATATGCCAATTCACTTGTGGATTTAATAACCTCTGTTTTACCAATTTCGAACGTTTTCGCTTTATTTTTTGCTGTTTTTGAGATAATAAAGCAACTCCTATTAAGATAAAATCATTTTCCTAGACCTTGTCTATAACGTTTCGCTTTACACCACACTAAAAACTGAACAAAACCCTCCAAATAAAACGTAACGTGTATGCCTTAGCCGAGAATACAGGCTTGCTTCGGGTTTGCGAATCGAAAGTCCTGCCTTCCGGTAAACTGCATTGTGTATGGCGGCCTTATGACAATAAAAAGGGCATAAGTTGACTTACAACACTAAATGATTCAGCAAGTGTCTTTACATAATATCATATGTCTACTTATACATTTCGTACTATTTGAAACAAGATACACTAAAGGTATTATGTCAACTTAAGCTTAAAATAAATTACCATTTGAGTGCCTAGAACGTAACAATGAAAGGTCGGAACACTGGATAATAAACTTTTATTAAAAAATGTGTGACTGTGACTAACAAACTTATATCAAATAAAAAAGTACTACACAATGCAGAATATGTACTGTTTTAAGTTTTAACATTAGGCAGCATCGACCTCTTCATCAGGATTGTATCGATCAAGATCAGGATCGATGTCTTCGTCTATTTTTTTATTTACTGCCAGGTTAAAGTAGTATTTTTGCGCCTCTGTTTGTAGAAGGTTTACAATTTCTAGTAAGTTTTCTTTTTTTAACGCTAATCGGACGTGGATTTGTATACAACTGTGTAAGGCTGTAGCTCATTAGGCTACTTAGTTTTTGTCCCATTTTAAAAAAGGTGACTTCCTTAAACGGTTCGTTTTCATCTAAGCTGCATTTATATTGGACCATGAGTTCCTTTGTATAACGAAACCAACAAGCGGCTCTGATCTCAGGTTTTATGCTTGTTTTGCAAAGGTCCTTTTGAAATTAGTTCTGAGAAGCAAAATAAATTTTTAGGTTCCATAATATTTCCCGCAAATTTTTTCTTTTTGCTCGCTGTGCCAACCAGTTGGTACCAATCCCTAGGTACAGGGATGCCAATAGTCAAGTTCTATTTTTTGCGCGCTCAATGTCCGCATGGTCAACATCACACTCTAAATGAGTGTGACCAGGCACGAGAAATTTGTGGTCGATTATTTCTAAAGATGTTGGTGGAGCGCAAACTGAAACATCGAACGAACGAACGAGTTTTTGTTCTGACCTCATTTATCAGAATAAAATACAGCAGTATTAGCTTCGCTGGGAATTGCCTTAATCTGACGAAATAAACAAGACGCTATTTCGTTAGCATCTCTACTAGCGATACATTACGGCCACATGAAATGGGTGGAATCATCAGAGATGAAGTTGTGAATGATAACGTTGTATGTAGCTAATTGACGCAAATAAAACATTTTACTTGTTGAAAGATATGGAGTTGGCAATACTTGCTGCAAATCAAAGGCAAAAGTTAAATATGAAGGATCTAAGTTCCCTTTTTGTTTGTCGCTATCTATTGCTTGATATGCGATGCGAGGTCTGCAGCAGCTAAGTATTTGTCTATTTCCTGCTTTATCTGAATTTTTTCCTCGTCAATGTCGCAATTGTTTTGTTTTGCCGTTAATGCATCACATTTCAAACACGTATCATTTTTTGGTTTTTTAAATTTTAACCCCAACTTACGAAACTCTCTGGCATACATTTTTATTGACACAGGTTTATTAGGATGACTATCGCAATAAAGCTCATACATCTTACTTAAATTAAGGCATGCAGCTAAATATTTTCTTTGTGTATGCCTTCTGGAATAGTGGCTTTCATATGCCCGGAAGGATTGTATCTGCTTGATGATCTCATCTATTTTAGGTCGCTGAGTCTTCCTGCGTGGGTACCCCTTTGATCAGTAGTAGTTACTCCACTAGTTGACGCTAGTTTATTCTATACCGTGCATGTAATAAACTATTCAGATTCACCCAATGTCGCTAAAGAACAGTTCTTGCAAATTACTTGCTAGTACCATTTATTTCAAAATTGTAAATGAATGTGTAGAGTCTCTATTTTTTATAGGCTTGCCATTGTCCACTTTTTTGCCCTTGCTATTTATGTTTCTCTAGACGTAATCAAACTGGTAATATATGCCACTCGTCGGTCATGAGTTCCCAAAGACCAGCACTCATCGAATATTTTCTGCCTCATGTTTTCATCAAGTTTTTCCTTACATTTGTTTCGACAGTTATCGCGCAAGGGCGTTTATCTTCTACTTTTTATAATTTTCCTTTTGCTGTTGCGTATTTTTTTTCCTGTATTTCGGTTTTGCTTTCTTTCCATAACGTTTTTAATTGAAAAACAACTGATATTCATTACTCTTACCTTCTTCATTGTTTAGTGTTAGATCTACATTTCCTTGTTCGCTCATTTCACTCCTCGCATCGTCGCTATAACTTCTTCATAATTAGGGATATAATCACGATCTTTATTTACGTCATCTTCAGTGTCTTTCTTGCTCCAACTCTTCTGTCTCTTTTTTTTTATATGTCGTTGGTTTCTTGATGGGTAATACTTTCGTTATTGATAATAACAAGATTTTCAGAAGCTATAGCTCCGGAAGTATCGTTATTCAAAATATTGCTTAAATTTTTTTCCACGTGAAAAGATTCAAACACAGCATTAGAGAGTTTTTGGTTTTCATAACTTCATATCTTGTCTCAAAAGCTCTTCATGTTGTCTTACTACTGGAAAATGGACATTAATAATTTCTTGATTAGATTCAAAATATTTAAACGGGGTTTCCAGACACGTGTCCCTTTATTTGTTCTATTTATTACACCTCCTAAAAATATAATTCCGTTTCTGAATAGTCTAATTAGTATAGTTTGCATAGCATAATATATTCTGCCGAATATAAGTTGATCTTGTTTCTTTAGTATTTTAATTCTGATGTCTTACCATGTAAAATTAAATTAAACACAAACTTACCAAGAAATGCTGTAGGCTGTACATGCGGCTAAGATTCTCTCAGTCCTACCACCTCTGGTCTTCGGTATTACCCTAATTTTACACTTCACCTATATAATAATAATTAATAGGAACCGGATTATTAATATTATTCCTAAAACAATAACACTACCTGCCTGTCGAGTGTCATTATTAAAACTGAATAGCTGATATAGCAGTGATTTATATGTGAATTTAAGTGTCTAATAAACAAGAACTAGCATTAAAATTTACAGCCCACGCACAGTGTACGCATGTATCGCTTTTATTCGATCCTTAAAAGGGTATAAGTCGACTTATGGTTTAATTTTAACATATTGCAAAACAGTTAAAACAATATTATGTAGACTTATTGTGTCATTTTAAGTGCAGAAGTAATAATGCTATAGATTATAAGTATACATATGCTACTTTAACTGTCTGGATGCCCACAATTATCATATATAAGCACACATATGCCTTTTTACATGTCTTAAAAATGACTTTATGAAGACTTACGATTTTCTGGGTGTAAAAAAACTAAGAAAATAGCTTATATAGACTTACGGCGCTTTAAGGGACTGAAGAAAATGATATTTTATAGCAAGTGACACAAAAATCCGCATTTTGCCAAATTCCGACTTATGACCTTTAAAAGTGCCGACCACAGAATTGTGCTTGACGGCAGCCAAAATCATTACTGTCGCGAGCAAGGATATTCGTGAGATATTCATGGCGGATATTTCCAAAAAATCTGGTATCAACCACGGCTACTTATATCATAGGTGGCCGTGTATCAACACAAGAACCGTATGCACAGTTTATACCGTACCCGAATCAGTTATACAACTCTGAGCCGACACCTTTGATGTTAGTGAAGCCAAATTCTATTTTTTCATTGATTTTCATATTTCGAGCATGCGCATTATTAGTTGGAAACGTCAGAATTATACGGCCAGCTGGGCCGTGGACAGAGTCGAACTAGGATCTAATCATAGGCATTTAAAGATCCTTTACACAAATAGTGCACTATGTAAAAATCGACCTCTCCTATTGGTCGATCCATCTCGTATTACGATATGTCTGCGTGATGCAATCGATTTCTGTCAAGAGCTCTCGTGGTGTAGAGGTTTAGATCGTTGGGTCTCACCTGGAAAACGCGGGTTCGAAACCCGTTGCTTTTTTTATTTTTTTTTAAAGATTATGTTTCTAAACAGCTTTTTTCTTGATTTTGGGTATGTCTTGGGTTAGCATCTGGTTAATTTCCTTTTCTTGAGCCCCCGTAGCGAGCGGAGGGCCATGCGGATCGACCAACGGGAAAGGCCGATTTTTATATAGTGCACTATTTGTGTAAAGTATCTTATAATGCTAATCATAGGCATATAACTAAGTCTATGGATTTAATACACAAAATTCGCGAAAGCAGTCCACAAAAAGCACTACAAAGCCGACTCTCGAACAAGCAAGATGGTAGTTTTCGCTTTTCGGTTCCTTTTCAATCAACATACTTTTCCTGTCGCCGCCAGAAAATCAATAATCGAGATCTGATCTGAACACAAGCACAATACAAGCCCGTTGCGTGCCTCGTTTTACGGTTAATTCTCGCTGACACTATCTCTCTCTCCTTACAGGCGGTATCTTATTGAAAAGAGATACATATATGCCGAACTGATGTTTTATTTATAAAGCCGGCATTCACTCATTGAGCGCAGGCGCAATATAAGGACTCCCAGCTCTCCTACTGGTTGAAGCGGTGGGCTTCAAAACACGTACGTGGAGAGTTGCTTAACTGATTTGGGTACGGTATGAACTGTGCCGTATGTATTCTTTAAGGGAGTTTTCGCGTATCGGGTTTAGATCATGATAAAATGAATAATTGTATCATGGGTTTAGATTATGCTCATTTATGATGAATTATCACCACCAACATAGATGTATGATACACTGGAGTTATTTTACTTTGGATTTGTTGGCGAAAACGCTAGTTTTTGCCTGATGCCGATTTTTTTGCTCAATTTTGGACCTAACCTATTCTAGCCTAGCATAAACGAATCGGCGAATCGCCTAGTAATCATAAAACCAGAAATGGAGAAATTTACACCCCATATATATTTACATCCAGCTAAAATCCCGCCATTTTCAAGCTGTGACAAATGACATAACCCTATAACCCAAGCAAAACCCGCTCCAGACCAGATTATGCTTGACTAATCTAACGATGACGTTATCAACATTTCCCCTACTTCCGACTTTAGGTTATGGCGCGAAAACGTTGGATTAAAACCTAAACCGTTTATGCTGGATTAACCTCGCGAAAAATTGCTTTTTTATTTGATGGTTTTGACATCTGACACTGTTGTCATGTTGTCAAAATGTTAAATGAAATGACAATGTTGATAATTTATGAATATTAGTGCCCAATTTTTTTTTCTGAATATATGAAATTGCTGCTACAGTTTAAAATTACCCTAAAAAAGGCTTGCAACAATGTCTGATTCAAAAGTTCAAGATGATATACCTCTCGCTGATGATGATCCTCAAGGTAAACCTCGGAATTAAGATAAAATTGTGTATTACACTTCTCAAACAAAACATTAAATTCTTACAGGGGAAATTTCGGTTGGTTTGGATTAGCTGTCCATAATTAGGTGATACTCTAGCTACTCTTGTAAACCAAACCCAACCTAACCTAAATTTACCCCATTGGGAAAAGGTTTGTACTAGATTCGCATTGCTAGACTCTCACATATAAATATATTTTAGTCATAATAACTGATGACCCAGAACCAAATTCTATGTCAGAAGGCAACTCATCTAGCATGATTCACGGTAGAAGCATGGATTCAATTCAGTCTACTTTTACAAATGGAAGTTCCAGTCCTCAGCACAATTCTTTAGAGCCAGACACAAGTCCTGATGAACAAGAAGAAAAAGCTCGTCTTATTTCGCAAGTTCTTGAACTGCAAAATACTTTGGATGATCTCTCACAGAGAGTCGACAGTGTGAAAGAGGAGAATTTGAAGCTACGCTCTGAAAACCAGGTTTTGGGCCAATATATTGAAAACTTGATGTCGGCTAGTAGTGTATTCCAGTCAACTTCACCTAAAATTAAGAAGAAGTGAGTTTATTTTAGCCTAATAGCATTATATAAAGTCAGATCTGATTTAATTTGAATTAGTAGCTTTCAAGAGTCATTTCGAAGTGCAAACAATCTTATTGGAAGGTAGGTGTTTTACTAGTTCTTTACACTCGTGTTTTTATAATAAGTACTCACTTATTTAATTTCGTATAGATATCTTTGTCTTTGGTATTGTAAGTTTACAACAGTTTTCCAGTTTTAGTCATAGATAATTATGGAGATAAATCGCTTACAGGTAGCTTAAAACCAAGATTAAGACATTTTTTAAAGTAAAGTCCTATTGTGTGTGATGCTGCAAGAATGGGTAAATCCTGCTCTCATGGCATCAATGAAAGTTCTTTAAATTTTCTTTGGTACGAGACCACTTCCAAAAATTTGGTTCAGTAAAACTGATTTTATGTTTCTTAATGTTCAACTCTAATGCGTGTGTGCAGAAGTTGATAAATCATATAGGAAATAGGAATAATTCCTAATTAATCATAAATACTTAATTACAAATCTTTATACTAAATAGCTTTGATTTTTCAAAACAAATGACACTTACCTAGGTATTTATTATGTAATTATTTATTTGCATAGTTGTCTAAAAATATGTAGTTTAAGTGCAATACATTTATTAGAAATAAAAAAATAAGAAGTAGCCATTTTCCCTATACTCTAAATGACTGTTACTAATACATACATTAATTTTTGTCTTGACACTTGTGTGCTTTAAAAATGCTTTGATTTTACCCCATCATGACTGCACATTTATGTTATGCCTGTGATTTTTCTGTAATGTGAATAGATATTTAATAATGTTTAGAATATAGCTAATATACACTAAATTCATATAATATATATTTCAGTTTAAATACACTTTATATACATGTAAAGATTATTTAGAACAGGAATTAAATTATGCTTGTCGTATTTTGTTTCTTCTCTTAATTTTATAGTGGTTCTGTGACTCGTTCTGTGATTTATCCTGTTAGGCAACATGTTTGTACTTACCTACTAGAGCAAATAAGTTTTTTCAGTTTTTCCTTCAACTTTCAAAGATTAAGTTGAAATTATGCAATTATAATCTGCCATTTATTGTTTTAGACACCTACTTAAGTAACTGAATAATTTCTACCTAGTCCTATATCATTTTGAAAAACATTCAAGATATACCATTCTCTGTAATTTCAAGTTATTTCTTTAGTGAAGGGAGAATATTGAGGATATTTTTTTAATATTCTCATTAGTATTTGCTGAAAATATTGATCCTACATTATTTTTTACTGTGTAGGTAGCTGGGTAGGTAGTTTTACCAAAATTTAGTACTATTAAAAGAAATTTGTCTTTTGCATTTTTGCCATTAATATATTTTTGAAAAATAGATTTAACAAATGAATAAAAAATAATGGAAATCGAAATGTAAAAAAACGTTTTCATTTAGAGTGATCTCTTGTAGTATTATTTCAGTGTAAAGTCACAAGTATGTTTCATGAATTTCAAAAAAAGGATGGACAAGAATATGTACCTGTCAGTACCCAAAAACCCACATTTTTAAAGTAGAAACAATTTGCTGTACATACAGGACACTATGTTCTAAGAACGATCTGAGAAATTAACATAGTGGAGCGCTATCCTGACTCAATGTACTCAATTTAAATAAACTCATTTGAATAAATAGCTGGTTGTGCTCCCTGAGTGAGCATAGGACAATGCATGTTGTAAAATATTTGACGATACATTCAAGCAAATAGTGTATTCTATTCATAAGTCAGTGTGCATTTGCATTTATTCACGTGAAAAGAAAGAGATACACTCATCATGCACTACCTACTTTTACCAATGAATATACCTAACTTCTTAGATGATGAAATGAAACGATTGCGTTGGATATTTCAAAGGCATTCGACAGAGTTTGGCATGACGGACTGCTCAACAAACTGTCGTCCTTCGGACTGCCAGCCTCTCTTTGCAGCTGGCTTGCCAGTTTCCTTAAGAACCGATCCCTACACGTTGCAGTCGATGGACACATCTCGGACACATTCACCTTCAACGCGGGCGTGCCTCAGGGCGCAATACTTTCACCAACTCTGTTCCTCATCTACGTTAATGACCTGCTGATCGAAACGAATAATCCTGTTTACAGTTTTGCAGATGACAGTACCCTTTAGATCAGAAAAACCCTTACCAGCGACTGAGACTCACCACCGCAGACAGGAGCAGATTACAGCTATTAATCAAGACCTCAGCTATTAATCAAGACCTGGAGAAAGTTCAAACTTGGGGCGACTGAAATTTGGTCCAGTTCAATGCAGCAAGGACCCAAGCAGCAACGTTTACCAAGAGGACCAATAGAGTGGGCCCTGACATCATTATGGCAGGATCGACCATTCCTTCATCCTCGTCAATCGGACTGCTGGGTGTCTCGGTCAACAGCAATATGTCATGGCATGACCATGTTGTTAACACCGCAAAATCAGCCTCCCAGAAGCTTGGTGCGCTATTTCGCAACAAAAAACTCTATGCACCGCAACAGTTGCTCTTGCTGTACAAAGCGCAAATAAGACCGTGCTTAGAATATTGCTCGCATATCTGGGGTGCCGCACCAAAGCACGCCCTAAAGCTGCTGGATTCCATTCAGAAGAGAGCTGTGCGTCTCGTCGGCGACCCGGAGTTGACACCGCAGACATGTGGCCGAGATGTCTCTGTTTTACAGATACTTTCATGGCAGATGTTCCCAGGATTTGGCCCGTATCATCCCGCCCCTAGCAACTCCTGTCAGACAGTCACGACAGATGGCAGGAGCGCACCAGTTCGTCGTACAACTAGAAACACCTAGAACATCGTTTTACAAGAACTCCTTTGTCTGGCGCACTGCATCACTGTGGAACTCACTTCCAGGACATCTATTTCCCACTAATTACAACCTACAACTGTTCAAGAACCGTGTCAATCAGCGAGCGCCATAGGATCTCCCTCCAGTATGTGTGCCACTGCCTTAAAAAAAAACTGCAGCACTCATTTTAAAAATAAATTTGGCAACAGTGTGTCTGCCGAAAAATTGTCGTTTTGGCTATTGTGACAAATGACAGTAACAACTCAAGGCACAACTCAGTGCAAATGACGCCCGATGCATTGCATTCATTTTCAATGAAATCGGATAATTTTGTCTTGGAAATTTCAACATTTTTGAAAAAAAATTGCGACCCAACGGAGCGCAAGTTAGCACAACAAAATATTTTCAAAAAATACAAATTCGCGGAGCTAACTTGCTTCGTGCTCTTTAGAAATATTTGAATTATCGAGAGTAGGTATCTGCTTCTTACCATGATTTTATTTTAATTTCATGAATGAAATTTTTTTGGTACCTCTTAATCACTGATCTGATATCTATGCTCTTAATAATGTGGTCTAGTCTTTTCTTAGAGCAACTCTTTGAAGTAGGATAAATAGATTTTCTTTGTCGACTACGGCGTCATGACACTCAAACTTTGACATTCAATCAGCATGACACCATCACTAATCACCATACGCTGATGGTATTTTGGTGTACACTGGCTTGGTATTTTTGGAATTATTTCGGTATTTTTTGGTAATATTTGGTATTATCTGGTAATATTTGGTATTATCTGGTAATAATTGGTATTATATGGTAATATTTGGTATTATCTGGTAATATTTGGTATTTTGTCTGGTATTATTGGTATTTTGAGTGGTATTCTATGGTATTTCTTGTACAATTATCTAATATGAGCATGCGCAATAACTATGCATAATTCACAAGGCACATGTCGCAACGTCGCAACTACCTGTTCGATATTCTAAACAGTGTTGCCAAATGCCCGATAATTATCGGAATCTACCACAATTTTTGTTGAGCCTGATAATCGATAATTGCCCACTATCCAATGTTTAATCTACAATAATTTTTAAAAAGTAATATATACAAGAAGCTGTATTCGGAAAAAAATTCAATGGTAATAATAATAATTACTAAAACAGAGTTTTATCCACAATACCGAAACAGAATTTTTGCACTCGTCGCGTCGCGCGTTTCGCTAACCATGTTAGCATCATCAGGAGATGATTAAGGCAGTCTTAATCATCCCCTGATGATGCTAACATGGTTAGCGAAACGCGCGTCGAGTGCAAAAACTCTGTTTCGGTATTGTGGATAAAACTCTGATTTAGTGTATATGTTTCCAAAGGTTTCAAACCCCAACATAGTTAATAATAATAAGCTCTTTACTTTCAACAGACAAACGCCCAATTACAGGAAATTCACATACAAATTAAGAGCAAGTAATTCACAAAAATATTGTTATACAAAGAAAAATAAGAAAACATAAAATAAATAATAGTTATAATTAAAATAAACTAGCAAATTAAACTAAGACTAAATATAAGGAATGTAGAGGAACCTTGAGAGGAACCAAACGAATCAAGAACTTTACGAATAACGCAAAGTAAGTTAGGGAAACTAAAAAAAAAAAAAAGATGTGACAAATAAGAAAGAAATGAAAACAAGGGAATTACAGATGAAAAATGAAGATGAAGAATGCGGAGATACAGTTAAGGTGGGAAACCCGAGAAGAAACCAGACGCGTCACGCAGATGTTTCAGGACGTTAGACAAGCTGCTGGTATGTATATGAGAGGCGTTTGATACAAGATTGAAATTTTTGCACATGTTGTGAATGGGGCACTGGTATAGAATATTAGATCTTGCCAATCTCAGATTGAACGCGAGTTGTTGTCTAGCTGCTAAACGCTGTACATGAAATGGTATACTTTCCAAAAGAAAGAAACAATCGATCACATCATGGAGAAGCTTATAAAGGAATGTCAGCGATTGTGAGTATCTGCGCGCAGACAGCGACAGTTTCCTGAATCTAGACAACAAAAGGTTATGATCAAACCCTCGGTCTGGGTAAATACCGTCCTCTCTGAACATAAATTACGTGATAAATCGCCTTTGCACAGCCTCCAACGAATCATGTGGCAATCATACTACGGACACCATACAAGTGACCCATAATCCAGCCTTGGTCTAACGAAAGAGTAATAAAGAAGTTTGATAACAAAGATGTTGGTAAAATTTGTGCAGGATAATTTCGAATATTTTGGAGAAGTTACATGGTGATAGGACGATAATTCTCAATAACTATTGGATCGCCCTTCTTATGCATGGGACAGACTATTGCAACCTTCCAGGTTTCGGGAAACATGCCCATTTCTAGGATCAGATTGAAGATATGACACAGGGGCTCGCACAAAACGATGGAACAGTCTAACAATGAAATGGGATGCCGTCTGGGCCACGGGTGATCTTATTTTAAAGTTATTTGCTTGCTACAACTATATCATCAGTAGTTATTGGCGGAACGTCGATGCTATCGGAATACTGCATTAACGGATCAATATTTGCAGGCTGGTGGGACTCTTTGTACGCACTTTGAAAATAGTTGGAAAAAGCCGAAACGACACATTGGGGTCCGTGGTAAGAGTGATTAGTGTCTTTCACAGTGGCTGGAATGCGGGATTGAGCTATCTTGCCTTGAATAAAAGACCAGAAGTTTGACGGATCAGAAGTTATGCTTGTTGTATGTTGAGCAAGAGCAACTGCTGCGGTGTATACAGTTTTTTGTTGCGAAATAGCGCACCAAGCTTCCGGGAGGCTGATTTTGCGATGTTAACAACGTGGTTACGCCAGGACATATTGCTGTTGACCGAGACACCCAGCAGTCCGATTGACGAGGATGAAGGAATGGTCTGCTTGGGTCTTTGCTGCATTGAACTGGACCAAATTTCTGTCGCCTCAAATTTGAACTTTCTCCAGGTCTTGATTAATTGCTGTAATCTGCTCCTGTCTGTGGTGCTAAGTCTCAGTCGCTGGTAAATGTTTTTCTGATCTAAATTGGGAGACAAGGGTACTGTCATCTGCAAAACTGTAAACAGGATTTTTCGTTTCGGTCAGCAGGTCGTTAATATAGATGAGGAACAGAGTTGGTGAAAGAATTGCGCCCTGAGGCACGCCCGCGTAATTAAATTAATTAGGTATTATTAGGTAATATTTGGTATTATATGGTATTATCAGGTATTAATTGGTATTATTTGGCAATTTTTACGATATTTGGTATTTTTTTTATATAATATTGGTATTTTCTGGTATTTTGTTTTGGTATTTTTGGTATTATTTGTCAAATATGGTATTTTAGTGTACAAATTCTAGTCAGCGGTTAACCACTCGGGTAGGATTGTTTAAGTATTAGATGGTGCTTTCAAGTTTATTTACATTAGGGAAAATCAGTTGCCTAAATTCTAAGCCGAAAATTTGAAGTGAAAATACCAGACCAGATTTGACAAGACATCTTCAAACAAATGACCACATTTCGCCCAGCGAGATATAAGAATTTGCATCAACATTTTCAGGTCACACACAACTTTTGAGTTGTTTACAGATTTATCTAAATTTTTATTAGATCAAAATTGACATTTCTTGACCAGATTTCGCGAGATGCAAAATGAGGGCTTTCAATACAATCTTTAAATTAAACATGAGAATATATGTAGGCATGTAGTATACATGAATATGGGCCAGTTTTTAACAGATGTATGAATGTTTGCGGTGAGTAGAATTCATGATACCCAAAAACCAGATTTGTTGAAGATTTTTGTAGTGTGTTCACAGTTCTAATTAATTCTCATTTCATCAGACTCGATGAGACCTTCAATAAATTACCAGAATTAATTTGAACTGTACTTGTGTTTCGTCATCCAGAATTGGCCAGTTTCTAAAAGTACTGCCAAGGTATTTTCTGATTTATACTATGAGTATACTTCACGAAAGTCGACAAGTGTTCACAGTTTATTAATTTTTCAAAAAAACTGTGTTCTGTATAAAGGCTGGTGCATGAAAGAACACTGCTTTTGACAATGTCAAATCTAATATACAGGAGCAAAAAGTTTGAATAAAGATTTCTACAAAATGAAAAAATATTTATCTCTTGACTTCTACTCATGGCATTTCTCCCAAAAGACATTATTGAGTACTTTCATAAATTCTCTCTACCAACCAGTATTTGGTTGTTAAATTTTGCAGTTTTATTTTTGTGACCTCATCTGGTCAGTTTTCCCAGACCCTTAGGGTTTCTTCATAACGCAATCCTTGGGAATTTCAATTTTGTGTAGTCTCTGTATCCATTGCCAGTCCTCTTCGATGTGTAGGTACTCCTGATTCATATTCGGTCCACCATTCCCCACAAATAAGCCTTAAGTTGCGTATCGACGCGCCAAAGCCTCGAAAATCGGCGCGTGCTCCAGCCGCGCGAAGTGTATAACGTCTTGGAGCGCCACCGTAAAGCTCGATCAAGGAACGAGTCGTTCCGATCTCTGTCGGTTTTTCGTCTCGCTCAAAAGATTCTACAGGTCGCTGGGCGCTATTGGGACTTTGGTATGATCGCTTTAATAGCGAGCCATTTTCTTTGACTGTACTTTGTAGAATCTTAAATTTTCCCTGTTAGGTATTTTGAATTCTTCTGGTCTTTCTTGGCAAAAATCAACGTCAATCGCTTCTCCTAAATTCTCGTCAAGTCTCTCAAGATCTTTTTTTTTTTAAATTAGCATAGCCCAGCCAAAACGTGGTGATTTCGTTTTTGTATAGTTTCTTGTCAGTTTTTGGATATGCTCATTCTTCCTTCCCATATAATTCAGCTTAGTACCCGCAAGTAAAGTGGATTTGCGGGTGCTAATCAAACGCAAACCAGTCAAAATTTTCGTATAGTTCCTTGTCAGCAGATTTGAACTCGGAAAACGAAAAAATGGAAGTCCAGTGGATGTACTTATAGGTATATTTTGTTATCTAATGGTCTAATAAATAAAAAAATCTTGCTTCAGGAAATAAAATTGAAAATGAAGTCCTTGTCAGTGTATATATAATTATTCCATCAATGTGTGTCCAGTTCTCAATGTTGACAATGAGCCTGTTGTTAATTACGCTCGAAAGTTTAGTAAACCAATTTTCCTAAATTCTAAAGTTTAAAATATCATGAAGAAATTAAAGCCAAAAATCTACCGGTTCTGGTGAAATACTGGTCAAACAAGCTTGTTCCAGTCTTATCATATTTAATAAAGCCAACTTTAAATTCAGGTATTTTTTCAAAAAAATAAAAAATAAAATTACCATTGATTAAATCAATTTGCAAAAAAGTGATAAATCGGAAATGAAAAAATTATAGACCTGTTGCTATTCTTAATAATATCAGTAAATGTTCAGAATGATTTTCGCAGAAAAACGTCTACCATTCGCGTAACATCCAGCTGTGACAAAAAATCATTAAACAGCAACCAGCAAACCTTGGCACTGTGTACTGATTTATCAAAAGAATTTGATAGTGTTAGTCACAGAGAACTGTATTGTTTAAACTTGAACGGTATGGTATTAGAGGTGTAGCTTTGGAGCTCATATCTTTGAATCACTGGCCACCTTGAAAAGCTGGTTTGTTGCCAACATCCTTATTATGAACAAAAGCAAAATGGAATTCATTCTGTTCAGTTAACCCACCACAAAATGGCATATTTCTCAAAATGAACACCAAACAATCCAAGAAGCAAGTTCGGTATTGTTCTTAGCTATACAGCTGGATTCTTGCTTGCACTGGAGAGTTCATGTCGACAGTCTGGTATAATCCATTCGTAGGTATTCTTATGTACTTAAGGTACTGGCACAGAACATAACAGTTCATGCAGCAATCATGGCCTATCATGTGCATTCCCGTATCAGATATGGGGTCATGTTTCCGTCAGGCGAGTCGAATACTGATATTACAAAAGAGCTGTTTACAAAATCTTTTCAGCTTAAGAAGGCGCGACTATGTATAATGACGGTGCGTTCAATTTTCATATTTTCGAAGCTGCTTTTTTGTTAAGAATAATAGGGACTTATTTAGTGGGGAAACTAGGGATCATTCCTGCTCTGCAAGGAGTAAATCGGATTTAATTGGCCCTCAATACATTTTTTTTTACATTCAAAAAACTGGGTGTTGATAAAAATGTATAATAAAATTCCTCTCAAAACAGAAGCTACAGTCCAAGAAAATTTAAGGCAGAGTTTAAGAAAATATTAATTCAAAAAGCGTACTATATTATGCAGTGGAGAAATGTCTCAGCAAAAATCTCAGCTAGGTTGTGCGAGTGGGTGTAAATGTAATGATGTAAAATGCTGGTATATGTGAGAGACCTTAATGGTCATTTATTTTCTTTTTATTTAATGGATATTTTTGGATGTAGTACTGTTATATGGGTTGTTGTAATGTATGTACTACTTCATTTTTCTTTTTTTTTCTTGATTTCAGTTTTTTTTCCTAATTTCTTCTGTTAAATTTCAGAATGTTTTCTTTTTATTCAAAAGACATGTTCCACAGCCAGAAGTAAGTATATTATAATCATGATATAATTATAATGGCATTTGAATTTTATTCGTTATTTGGGATACAATTGAAACGCCCCTGCCCTGAGGCCTGACGCACATAAGTTGTACCTAAACGGAAGCCTCTTTGGACGTGAACGTAACAATAATGATGAATAATTTATCGCCACTGTCGGCTCAGACCCTGTTCAATAGACGTTGTTTGGTAGTAGGTTCTAAAGTAGATGTTTGTGAAACGATTATCTTGAATAATTACAATTTCTTAAGTGACCAGTCATTACTGGCAATAAAACACAAATGGTCATTCCTTATACTTCTATTTTTTCTTTACTAGTACAGTTTAAGGAAAACGCAGTATTAATTTACATAAAAATAGCCTATAACATATACAGAAAATTGAATTCAACATGAAATTAATTTATCTATTAAAGGAAAATGTACATAAGAAAGATAAAAATATTTACGAGAATTAAGTTACGATATTTTAATCAGGCCCTCGAACCAAGAAGTAAACCGTGACCGTTTAATAAAAAAATAACACATCCAAAGTATGTGCCCTTATACTGTGTTCTACGCTCGATACATTCGCATTATTCATATGGGAAATATAATATGCGTACTACCTAGTATACATGCACATTATTGCACATACTAAAGAAAATTGGTAACAAGTTGAGAGCGTAGCGGTTGCGATCTAACCAAGACGTACATAATATATGTACATTTTGGGGGGTCGCGTCCCGTAGGCTCGTTTCGTACCCCCTAGGCCTTTTCGCGTCCCTTTGTTGTGTTCTTTAAGGATCTTACCACTATTAGCCCAACTTGTTATTCGGAGATAAGAGAGTTAAGGTTTACTTGAACATATTTGGTCACAATCACCTCCCCGTCCGAAACGTAATCAAAAACGCGTAATTTGCTAGAATCTTATCACACTAAAGGACGAGGTTTAAAAGTTCGACTCTCCCTTAAAATGATGTCGCTATTAGATCTTAAAGAATTTAAGTGAAACCAGATAATTTACCTGTTTGTAAGGAAGTCGTCTCGACTCCCGTGCGAGTTGCGCCTATGGCTGAGGTTTTAGGATTTGTTCTTAATTTCATTTGGGTCAGGAAATTGCAGAGATGTTCAATTTCTCGTATAATTGAGAAACTATGCAAGGTGTGTGAGAAGCTCTCCTCTAGTTGGATGTCAGAATGGGAACCCAGGCTAAGAACTTTGGCGAGTGGAATCGGACCAGTCTCTAGCCAAAATGAGTGAATTTGAATATAGGTAGAAATTTGAAGGGGAAACCAGTCTCAAGCTTTTTAGCGAGTGGAAATTGAACCAGTACAAAAGCGAGTGAATTTGAAAGACTTCGTTCTGCTGCGGCGTTTTTATATGAAAAAGTTTTCATTTGAGGTGTTGGTGCGACAAGAGACTATTAAAATTCCGATCTCACACATTAGAAAAATGTATTAAGAGACGTAAATAACTGTGCCGCATATTTCCAGCGCTCGGCTCGACCCTCTTTTCGAAGGTTTTGCATGTAAGTGCAATTTTAAAGCATTTTTACAATATCGAGGTATTCTAATTTTGCCGGTGAATTTTATTATTTTAGAACTTTTCTTTGTTAATTATTTGCATACCTAAGGTTGGCCTGTTTCAAAATTGAAAGTCCATTTGTTGTATGGTATGGGTTGAGGGACTGAGGGTGATACTAGCAAATTCTCTTTACTAACCATTCTCTTAAAAACTGGTCAATTATTTTGAATGAACTATAATCCGATTTGAAGATAGTTATTACGATTTGGTTAGTATATTCCAGTGTCTTGATGTAGGCACTTATATTTTTTTACTGGCTATAAATAAAACATCTATTAAGTATTT
>MU184131.1:145493-157325 GCA_016904865.1 Pissodes strobi | reverse complement strand
AATTCCATAGCAAATTTAACGTAGATTTCGAAAATCTATACCAGAAATATAAATAACGAAACATTTTTCCGGAAGATTCAATTATCTGAGCTGACGAAATTTTTTAACTGTTGGCCAAAATCGATTTTTTTGCAATGAATCTTGAAAAATAGTAAGCTATCTCATTACGTCCTGAAATTTAGCAGTTGTATGGGAAATTTAACGTAAACTTCGAAAATCTATACGAGGAAGATAAATAACAAAGCATTTTTTCCGGAAGATTCAATTATCTAAGCTGATGCAATTTTTTAACTGTTGGCCAAAATCGACTTTTTTCAATGAATCTTGA
The DNA here is from genome assembly GCA_016904865.1 of Pissodes strobi. Lineage (NCBI taxonomy): Eukaryota > Metazoa > Arthropoda > Insecta > Coleoptera > Curculionidae > Pissodes > Pissodes strobi. Next base: position 156,997 of record MU184131.1, on the reverse strand, counting down.
AAAATAGCAATCTATCTCATTAAGGCCTGAAATTTAGCAATTGTATAGGACATTTAACGTAGATTTCGAAAATCTATACGAGAAAGATAAATAACGAAGCATTTTTCCGGAAGATTCAATTATCTGAGCTGATGCAATTTTTTAACTGTTGGCCAAGATCGATTTTTTCAATGAATCTTGAAAAATAGTAAGCTATCTCATTAAGTCCTGAAATTTAGCGATTGTATGGGAAATTTAACGTAAATTTCGAAAATCTATACGAGGAAGATAAATAGCAAAGCCTTTTTCCGAAAGATTCAATTATCTGAGCTGATACAATATTTAAACTCTTGGCCAAAATCGATTTTTTTCAATAAATCTTGAAAAATAGCAATCTATCTCATTAACGTCTTAAATTTAGCAATTCTATACGAAATTTAAAGTAGATTTCGAAAATCTATACGAAAAAGATAAATAACGAAGCATTTTTCCGGAAGATTCAATTATGTGAGCTGATGCAATTTTTAACTGTTGACCAAAATCGATTTTTTTCAAAGAATCTTGAAAAATAGCAATCTATCTCATTTAAGGTCTTAAATTTAGCAATTTAATAGGAAATTTAAAGTAGATTTCGAAAATCTATACGAGAAAGATAAATAACAAAGCCTTTTTCCGGAAGATTCAATTATCTGAGCTGATACAATTTTTAAACTGTTGACCAAAATCGATTTTTCTCAATGAATCTTGAAAAATAGCAATCTATCTCATTAAGGCCTGAAATTTAGCAACTTATAGGAAATTTAACGTGGATTTCGAAAATCTGTACGAGAAAGATAAATAACGAAACATTTTTCCTGAAGATTCAATTATCTGAGCCGATGCAATTTTTTAACTGTTCGCCAAAATCGATTATTTTCAATGAATCTTGAAAAATAGTAAGCTATCTCATTAAGTCCTGAAATTTAGCAATTGTATGGGAAATTTAACGTAAATTTCGAAAATCTATACGAGGAAGATAAATAGCAAAGCCTTTTTCCGGAAGATTCAATTATCTGAGCTGATACAATTTTTAAACTCTTGGCCAAAATTGATTTTTTTCAATGAATCTTGAAAAATAGCAATCTATCTCATTAAGGTCTTAAATTTAGCAATTCTATAGGAAATTCAAAGTATGTTTCGAAAATATATTCGAGAAAGATAAGTAACGAAGCATTTTTCCGTTAGATTCAATTATCTGAGCGGAAGCAATTTTTTAACTGTTGGCCACAATCGATTTTTTTTCAATGAATCTTGAAAAATAGTAAGCTATCTTATTCAGTCCTGAAATTTATCAGTTGTATGGGAAATTTAACGTAAATTTCGAAAATCTATACGAGGAAGATATATAACAATGCCTTTTTCCGGAAGATTCAATTATCTAAGCTGATGCAATTTTTTAACTGTTGGCTAAAATCGATTTTTTTCCAATGAATCTTGAAAAACAGCAATCTATCTCATTAAGGCCTGAAATTTAGCAATTCTGTAGGAAATTTAACGTAGATTTCGAAAATCTATACGAGAAAGATAAGTAACGAAGCATTTTTCCGTTAGATTCAATTATCTGAGCTGATGCAATTTTTTAACTGTTGGCCAAAATCGATTTTTTTCAATGAATCTTGAAAGATAGTAAGCTATCTCATCAAGTCCTGAAATTTAGCAGTTGTATGGGAAATTCAACGTAGATTTCGAAAATCTATACAAGAAAGGTAAATATCGAAGCATTTTTCTGGAAGATTCAATTATCTAAGCTGATGCAATTTTTTAACTGTTGGCCAAAATCGATTTTTTTTCAATGAATCTTGAAAAATATTAAGCTATCTCATTAAGTCCTGAAATTTAGCAGTTGTATGGAAAATTTAACGTAAATTTCGAAAATCTATACGAGGAAGATAAATAACAAAGCATTTTTCCGGAAGATTCAATTATCTAAGCTGATGCAATTTTTTAACTATTGGCCAAAATGGATTTTTTTCAATGAATCTTGAAAAGTAGTATTCTGTCTCATTGCGGCCTGAAACTCGGCAATTCTATAGCAAATTTAACGTAGATTTTAAAAAGCTACACGAGAAAGATATATAATGAAGCATTTTCCGTAAGATTCAATAGCTATATTGGCCGAAGTCGATTTTTTTCAGTGTATCTCGAAAAATAGTAATCTATCTCATTGAGAGCTGAAATTTAGCAGTTTTATAGGAAATTTAAAGTAGATTTCGAAAATCTATACGAGGGAGATAAATAACGAAGCATTTTTCCACAAGATTCAATTATCTGAGCGGATGCAATTTTTTAACTGTTGGCCAAAATCGATTTTTTTCAATGAAGCTTGAAAAGTAGTATTCTGTCTCATTGCGGCCTGAAACTCGGCAATTCTATAGCAAATTTAACGTAGATTTCAAATAGCTACACGAGAAAGATATATAATGAAACATTTTCCGTAAAATTCAATAGCTATATTGGCCGAAGTCGTTTTTTTCAGTGTATCTGGAAAAATAGTAATCTATCTCATTGAGAGCTGAAATGTAGCAGTTTTATAGGAAATTTTACGTATATTTCGAAAATCTATACGAGAAAGATAAATAATTGTTGTATTTTTGTTGCAGAATTGTCGCAGCCATGAAACTGCAAAGCGTAAAATTGGCCATGCCTTTGCTGGGAGTATTCCTATGGGTTCTCTCAATCCATGCGGGCATATTTTCCGATCCCGCCACACAATACGTGCTTCTATCGTTTCACGGTAAGACACCCTAATGACACAATACAATTTGGGCACGTGAAAGAATAAATCTTTAAATTTTAATTTTTTTCGAGCACGCCTTGTATGATGAACAAGTGTTCGCAGAATTATGGCTGTGTTTTGTACATGTATAGATTTATTCTTCCGTGTTTCGAATCGTTCTTAGTGAAATTTCCTACGTTTTGGTGGCTCCTAGAGTAAAAAGCTACCTACCTTGTGTTTCTTGTAACCGAATTTCTAACAATGTGTTACTGCTTATTATATGTTTCTTATTTTCTTGTTCTACAACCGTTCTCTTTTAGGTTGTATTAAGTAGACACAGATCAATCTGTGGAGAAAATAATCAACCATTTTTAAATGGTGATTAAAATCAAAAAACCATGTTACATGGTGTAATGACTGTAAAGTCGTATAAAAATAGCTAGTGTACCGGAGGTAAGAGAATTTTAAGCCGAAAAATAATTTTAAAAACATGCCTTCTTCATTTTTTATGAGTGCTCGTCTAATAAATATGCTCGATAACGCCCAATCTTTGAGACCATTTTTAGAAGATTACATGGCTATGTGTAGGTAGTAAATTCGTTATATCCGTATTTTTAAAATATGGTTTTTCTCAAATTTTCGCCATTACTAACCACTGTATCGTCTATTTTACATACTAATGTTTGTGATTCTTTTCTCCTAAACTGGAAATTGAAGTCAACAATTTGGCACTCTTTCGTATGCATTTCTGAAATTAAATTTTGTTGTCCCCCACAATACGTGCTTCTCTCGTACCACTTTAAGAAAAGCAGTTGTTTTGTTGACTAATAGCAACCAACGGGAGAAGAATAACAATAATGTGTCCCTAATTTATTTTGAGCACGCCTCGTATAAGTCATAAAATGAACACCTGTTCACAGAATCATTAATATTTCGTGTGCTAGATCGTACGTATACAACACAAAATTACGATCCAATAAAATGGTATTTCAATCAATTATTTATCCCGTTTTGATCAATTCTTACTCAACAATGGGTTCCGGTCCAGTAAATTGAAAGGAAAAAAAGTATCTAAAAAGAAATGAATAAGGGGAGGTCTGTTGACTTCATCTAACCTATCAATTTTTAATTTGAAGATGCAGTGACCCCATTCCTATTATGTATTTCGTAATTGTGGTTGTTTTTGTTACTTTCAGTTCCACTCTATCGTCAATTAATCCTTTTTATGTTAGATCGAATTAAAATTTCAATTTTTATCGTGAACATCGCGACTTTCAAGTGATTGTAACCGGGCTAAATCCTAAGTCGTATTCGCTATGTGCAGTTGCTGGATGGGGAGGGGGTAAACAACATACATCTTATATAGATATGTAATATCATTGTTACATGGGAGCACGCAAATATGGTATTATTAGTTGTAAAAATACGTAAATAAGGTGTATGCTTAAAACAACACGATATAAGTGAAAACTTTTGATTAATATTATGAAATAAAGGTTTTTTTGAGTTTCGGAAATTTCTTGGCACATATTCGATGTTTAAAGCAAAATTTTACCTTGGAATCACCCATAAAATTGGTAAAAAGCGCTACTTATCGCTTGAAAAATGTCCAAATTCTCTGATCCTGTCTCCTGTCTAATTTTTCTAGATTCAAACCATTTTCAATGAAATTTCGGACAACTAAATAATTTCAGGACTGATTCTACAATATAAAACATGAAAATTATGGTCCGGAAATGTATAGTTTCCAAGATACAGGGTGTCATACTTAAAAGAAAAACAGTTTTGTATTAATATCTTAAATATGCACTGACCGATTCTGTTGAAATTTGGTAGTGTTATCTGTTATGATAAGGGGCATTTAGCCTTAATTAGATTAAAAATATAAAGTCCAGTGTCGTCCCGGGGGGCGTCATATCGAACATTATTGATGAAAAAAATGTGCGCCACTGACTTTTTCAGTCATTTTATATTTTTTTCGTATTAAGCAACTAAAAATACATTACTTTTGCTCTTTGAATTGTTTTCGTGTCTTGCTTCGTTTTCGAGAAAAAAAAATCAAAACCAGTTTATTACATTTCCAAATTTAAAAAAAAAACGGTTTTTTATTAATATCTTAAATATTCTTTTACCGATTCTGTTGAAATTTGGTAGGGTTATCTGTAATAATGAGGGGCTCATTTAGCCTTAATTAGATTAAAAATATAAAGTCCAGTGGCGTCCCGGGAGGTGTCATACCGAATATTGGCAAAAAAATGTGCGCCACTGGCTTTCTTAAACATTTTATATTTTTTTCGTATTAAGTAACTAAAAATACAACATTTTTGCTTCTTGAATTATTTTCGTATCTTGCTTCGTTTTCGAGAAAAAAAATAAAAACCAGTTTATTACATTTCCAAACTTTAATTAATATCTTAAATATCCATTGACCGATTTTCTTGAAATTTGGTAGTTTTATCTGTAATAATAAGGGGCTCATTTAGCCTTAATTAGATTATAAAGTCCAGTGGCGTCTCGAAAGGCATCATACCGAATATTATAACTGGTTTTTGTTTTTTTTTTCTCGAAAACTAAACAAGATACAAAAACAATTCAAGCAACAAAAATGTGGTATTTTTGGTTATTTAATACGAAAAAAAAATACATACATACAACAGTGGCGCACACTTTTTTTGTCATTAATATTCGGCATGATGCCTCTCGAGACGACACTGGATTTCATATTTTTAATCTAATTAAAGTCAAATGAGCCCAATATAGACAAGACTACCAAATTTCAACAAAATCAGTCAATGGATATTTAAGATATTAATAAAAAATCGATTTAAAAAAAAATTGGAAATGTAATAAACTGTTTTTTTTTTATCGAATATGAAGCAAGATACGAAAATAATTCAAGAAACAAAAGTGTTGTATTTTTAGTTGCTTAATGCGTGCTTTTTTTTGTCAATAATATTAGGTATGGCGTCCTTCGGGACGCCACTGGACTTTATATTTTTAATCTAATTAAGGCTAAATGAGCTCCATATTATTGCAGACAAGACTACCAAATTTCAACAAAATTGGTAAAAGCATATTTAAGATATTAATAAAAAAACAATTTTTGAACAAAAGTTTGACAACCCTGTATCTTGGAAACTGTGCATTTCAGGACCCAATGTTCATGTTTCCTTATATAGAATAACTCTTGATGTAGATATGTTCTATATTATTGTGGAGGATTCATTTTTACCTTGGAATTGATTGCCTTTGGCTCCACAACTGATTAAACTTGGTTTGAATTGGCATAGAGCCTCTTCGGCTGTGGCTCCAGGATGTACACAATTGCTAGTTTAGTGACCCTAATGAAATATGTACCTATATATCGTCAAAAATATTGAAAGCTTCACGAATTTGCGTGTCATCCTTGCGCAGGGGCCATGCTAATCTCCTCGTACTCACTTCGGCGGTACATATACTAAAATTGGAACGATAAAGAGAAGATTAGCATGGTCCCTGCGCAAAGATGACACGCAAAACCGTGAAGCGTTCCACATTTTTGACGATATATAGGTACATATTTCATTAGGGTCACTAAACTAGCACTTGTACAGTTTACATTTACGGATGTATATATAAATCTATACGTTTTAAGATGAACGTCAAAATACTGGAATTAATCCATTAAAAGCAAAGCTCATAAAATTGCCGAAATATTGAAAACTTTGGAAATCTTTTGCAATTCTCTGCATGAAATTCAACCTCGATTTTCTCGTATTTCCCGAATAGATCATGAGGTTTGCGAATCTGAGATTGATTCCTTAAAAATATCTTTGTTGATCACGTGCGCTTAAAGCAGATTTTGTCCAAACTGAAGAGTAAAGAAAAACTTCAATTTGGTAGTTTCAATCGGATCATCCCCCTTCAATCGGATCAATCCGCCACCCCTTCTTTAAAGTACTACAGTTTGGTTGCTCCATATTGTTCGGTTTTCCACTAATAAAATATTAAGTGGTGACTCAAAACTCGAAATGACGAAACTAGCGACGACATTCAACTAGCTGATATAAAGGACATCATCATCATTTCTAAAATGACATTTAATATAGTTTTTCACGTACTTCCTCGCCAAATAATCAATCCTGATCCTGTGGTCTTCACATCATTTTTTTCGAGCAAGCCTCGTATAATGAACCACTGTTCACAGAATCATTAACATTTGGTGCACAAAATTGATTGATATTATTTGTTGCGGTTATTTGAAAGCATATTATAATGATTATTGTGGGTTAGTAATTTTTAGGTGATCTCAAATTTTTAAATATGTTTTTTCATAATTTCATGTATAATTCTTTAAATTATACGAATTTGCGAGAGCTCATAAGAAATGATCCAGGAATTTTGTTTTTAAATATACGTTTTTCCTAGTGATCTTTTTGGTAGTTGGGCAAATAATATAATAGCATTTATGAGATTTGAAAAGTTAAAATACCCAAATATTTTGATGATGGATTTTTAGTTCAATTTCTTTGATTTTTGTCGGTAACATGGTTAACGACCGTTGGCTGTACTTGGGTATTTTAAGTTCTGTTTCAATCAATGCTTAAAAAAATGTCGAATATAAGAATATCTTGAACTTGAAGGAACTAACTGTAGAAAAGCTTTAAATAAATCAGTCGTTTCAAATATACTGATAATCCAAAATTTTGATTCGGTACTCATAATCGGTTTTTAATGGTGCCCGATATTGTCTAATTTAGGCTTGTTTTCGACGTTTTTTTTATCTCTATCTTATCTGTGTTTATATCTTTGCTTGCTTCGATTTGATTTTATATCCATCGTAATTTATTAACTTTTTGACATGCTGTATAGTTCCATATTGTTTATTTGCGATTGAGATATACATAAGCAGGTTTTGATATAATCGACGATTTGAGAATGAGATTTATTTTGAAAGTTATGACATACATTGACAGAGGAGGGAAATTTTTCATTAGTTCCTTTTTGAATGCGAACAAGGAGGAACTACCTACCTATAGTTTGTAAATAAATTATTTTTTCTTCAAACGTCAGTAAATCCATCATTACTCGACTGTGTAGGCGGCAGTAAAGTTTCGCTTTTCCTCCGCCGGAGCTTTACTTTTCACTTTTCCGCCGGCGGAGGTAAAAGTGTTGTCATATCAACATAGATACAATACAAACAAACATCAAAATAAGCGTCAACAACTCAAGATTTATTAAACTAAAATTTGTATTTATCACTCAATTTGTGACTGCATTTCTAAAAATCACTAATTTAGGAACAAATTGGTTATTATTTAATCGAACTTACTCAATAACTGCTTATCAATACGGAATTCAAACGCAATCAAAAACGCAATTTTAAAAAAATAATTATTGTTGACAGTGTCCACTGACAGCTTTATATGACATTATTATAGCAACAAACTGAGCCTATTCACCGACACCGCACCGGTCTAAGCCGCCTTGCGAACCAACTTATCTTTAATAATAATTAATATTACTATTAAAAAGCGACGTTTTTGCATTGATTTATCGACATTTGAAGAAAAAACAGCATATTTTATTTGGAGGAAAAGTTACTTTTCATGGCTTGCTCTCTATTACCAGCCTCACTCCGTTCGGCTGTTAAACACGAGCGCGCCATGAAAAGTATTACTTTTCCTCCATATAAAATAATATACTATTTTCCTGTCAATGGTAAGTACTAACAAAAAAAAGCATAGAATAATTGAGTTTCTTGGTGTATTTTTTCAATTATTTATATAACATATTGTTCTTAATAGAACGTATAAACAACGATTTTCTTTGGTTATTTTTAAATCTAAATTAAATTAAACGTTCTGTTATGCCTTTCTTCTACAAAATCAAATGTACTACTGGGTATACAACGATTTTATTATTAGTATGATAAACAACTTGTCTGAACAAACTACTCAAAGGCATACATCTAAAAAGGGGGGTCTGCATATACCAACATGGCTATTTTCAGTTTACACTAAGAATTGTACTCTGGGTACTCACGTTCATCGTACTAGGTTCTCACGTTGTTTAAACTTTCACTTAAACACAACTCACGTTTGGTAACGTTGACACAGGTTATACCGTCTTGATCTAGTATTTCCTTAACAACAAAATCCAAATCCAAATATCTTTTTAGAGACCAGATCTTTCTGCTCATCTGTCAGACCTCGATCCCGCCATCCATCTCCAGCTCCTCTCTCTCTCTCTCTAGCGCCCTCTATTCGCCTCCTTCTTCAGCTTGATCGTCACCGCCGCACCAACCCTTCCCGGCTTACAGCGTTGCCGAACTTATTTAGTGTTACCTTTAATATTGGCTCTACAGTTCTAATAATATCATCATAGATTATCTTTTTTTAAGGTGCGAATTAATCTCGTACATGTGTGTAAATATTGATTGTGTGCTAATAGGTTTTTGCCCGCTTTCGTGTTAATTTTTTTTGTTTTGGACAACTCAATATTGTTACACTAAATGATGACTTGTATTACGAGGTTAGAAAGTGCGCAATATAGGGTTTTCATTACAAAGCGACAGAAGTTTCAAAATAAGTTCTACAATATCTAGTAAAAATGTCTATGAAGGCACTGACCTAATCACTCGATATACCATCATGAACAGAGTGAACACAGAAATAAACAAATGTTTAAAACAATCTCATTCTACTTTTTGAAATATTTTACCAGATAAAAAGTAAATAAGTAACTTTCAGATCAAATCAGATTTTTAAGCTTAGTTTATGCTGAATCTTATTTTTTTTTTAATAAAACAAAAATTTTGAAATATTTGAGGCTCTAAATTTCTTTGTCGTCAGTTGCAGCAGTTCCTGGAGATCTTATTGGCCATCGTTATTTACAAAGTGCCTTACTAAAAATTTTACTGAGTGCATTTGTGACAGAAAAAATTAAAATAATATAAACTAAGACATAAAATAAAAGTTGGCTAACTTTTAACCTGCTATTTTATATAATTTAAGAAGAGAGGTGCCCTTTCAATAATAATTTTTGAATGTGGTTCCTAATTAGGAGCTCTGACAAGTTCTAATTAGTATAAACGGCATCACCAGGGTTGCCAGATCGTTCGGCATGAAATTTAAAAATCCCTCCTTTTGAAAAAAATTATATTTTTTTATACTTTATTATAAGAATAATGGGATTTTTGTACTTTTATCCTCTTTTGAGATTTATGAGGTGAGATCTGAGCCAAGTAGCAAAATATTCCCAAAGAAAAGAAAATTATATGCCTCACATTTATAAGCAGTATAAGCAAACAAGTGAAGTGAAACTTCTGAAAGAGGTATTAGGAATGAACTTTTACCCCCGGTTTTTTTTATATATTTTTTTCAACTTTTCTTTCGCTGAAAACCGTGTCTCAAACTTTATTATTATTATTATTATTATTTTATTTATTTCGGTTTATAATACTTTTATTAACTTTCCGATTTTTTTTCTCTTCTTTATTATTTTTTTATTGGTTTTTATAATACTTTTATTAACATTCCGGGCAATCTTTTGTTTTTTTTTTATTTTTTTTTCGTAGTTTTATAATACTTTTACCATTTTTTACGCTTTTTTCAGTTTATCCCAATTTTTTTTTAAATTGTGTTTGTCATGAAGCATTTTTTTCTTCCCATTTTTGCCATTCCCGACCTCGTAGCTGAACTCCTTCGCCTTTTTTTCGCCGAATTTCATTTTATTTATTTCGTTTTATAATAATTTTTTCTTATTTCGTTTTATAATACTTTTATCATTTTTTACGTTTTTTTCAAAATTTCCAAATTTTTTCAGAATTTTTTTTGTCAAAGCATTATTTTTCTTCCTATTTTTGCCATTCCCGACCTTGTAGCTGAACTCCTTCCCCATTTTTTCGCCGAATTTTATTTTATCTTTTTCGTTTTATAATACTTTTATTCATTTTTCGAACAATTTTTTCTCTTTCTTTTTTAATTGTTTTTTTATTTGATTTTATAATACCTTTATTAACATTCCGAGCAATCTTTTGTTTTTATTAATAGTTTTTTTCTTATTTCGTTTTATAATACTTTTACCATTTTTTACGTTTTTCAAATTTTCCCAATTTTTTCAGAAATTTTTTGTTTTTTGTCATAAAGCATTTTTTTCTCGCCGAAAACCACGTTTCTCAAACTTTGTTTATATTACTATTATTATTATTTTATTTTTTTCGTTTTATAATACTTTTACTAACTTTCCGAACAATCTGTTTTTTTTCTTATTTCGTTTCATAATAATTTTACCATTTTTACGTCTTTTTCAATTTTTCCCAATTTTTTCTGAATCTGTTTGTGTTTTTATTTATAAAGCATTTTTTTTCTTCCCATTTTTGCCATTCCCGACGTCGTAGCTGAATTTCTTCGCCTCCTTTTCGTCGAAAACCGCGTTCCTCGAACTTTGTTTTTATTACTATTTTATTTATTTCGTTTTATAATACTTTTATTTACTTTCCGAACAATTTTTTCTTTTTTATTAAGTTTTTATTTGGTTTTATAATACTTTTATTAACTCTCCGAACAATCTTTTGTTTTTTTTTTAATGTTTTTTTCTTATTTAGTTTTATAATACTTTTACCATTTTTTACGTTTTTTCAATTTTTCCCAATTTTCTCAGACATTTTTGTGTTTTTGTTATAGAGCATTTTTTCCCCCATTTTTGCCATTACCAACGTCGTAGCTGAACTCCTTCGCCTTTTTTTCGCCGAAAACCGGGTTTCTCAAACTTCGTTTTTATTACTATT
>MU184131.1:96634-145483 GCA_016904865.1 Pissodes strobi | reverse complement strand
GTTGTATAATATTTTTATTTACTTTCCGAATATTTTTTTCTTTTTTTTTTAATTATTTTTTTATATAGTTTTATAATACTTTTACCATTTTTTACGTTTTTTTTTTCAATTTTTCCCAATTTTTTCAGAAATTTTTTGCATTTTTCCCCCCATTTTTGCCATGTCCAACGTCGTAGCTGAACTTCTTCGCCGTTTTTTTCGCCGAAAACCGCATTTCTCAAACTTCGTTTTTATTGCTATTATTATTATTTTATTTATTTTGTTTTATAATACTTTTATTAACTTTCCGAACCATCTTTTGTTTTTTTTCTTATTTCGTTTTATAATGCTTTTACCATCTTTTACGTTTTTTTCAATTTTTTTTTTGTGTGTTTTGTCATAAAACATTCTTTTCTTCCCATTTTTTGCCATTCCAGACCTCGTTACTGCCCTCCCTCGAAAATTTTTGTTTATCCGGGGAGTTGGGGGTATAATTCCCTCCAGCACCGATGACCCCGTAGCGGGGTCATCGCTTGTCAGATTTTCGATCCGAGGCTCCGTTGCAGAGATATCGGCAAAAAAACGGTTTTTCCCAAAATCCTCCCTTAAATTAGAGCCCCGGTCCCCCCAAATGGTCAAAGGTACCCCGTAGCTCTTCCCTTTCTCCCGAAATTAATTATTTTAGTTACCCGGAGTGGGGTACGGGGTCCAGTTTTCTTCCAGGAACCCCATTTTACCTCGGCTACATGTCTTGAAAATTTCAACCCTCTAGCTGTACTGGAACATGCTTAATAACGGGACGTTTCACTCTGATAAGCGTTCCACTTCGATAAGCGTTTAATTTTTTCTGACTTTACCCTCGCTAAAGAAGTTTCACTTCAAAAAATCCCATAATTTTTGGAAAAAATCCCTTCATCTAGGCAACCCTAGGAATTACAGCGCTGCCAACCAAATTTACAACACGCTCTTTAAAATTTCCCTAGATTGACATTTTTTTTGGCCGGGGAAGACGGGATTATGAAGCGATGGCGCATACTACACGCAGTACAAAATTTTGCTGGTGAACTGTTAAGAATACAGATGGCGCTAGAATAATGACACTAAATAGGCATATTTAAAATAAATAATTTTAGATATTTTCCTTTGTACTACCTATTTTCATTTTGAAGCAAAGCAAAGCAAATGTTCCTAGTATTGACGACAGTTTCCCTATTTGCCCCCAAAAAATTAAGTTGGCGACCCTGTCAGGAGTGATTCGCTTGGTTCCTTTGACAAGGGACATCTCATAGGCTCTTATGGGAAGTAACCATCCTTCTGTGGTTTATCATTCTTGGGTTCCCTTTAAAGAAGGTAGGAATTTATGATTCCTGATGTGTTGTTTGGTTCAATGGCCGAAATATGGCACCAGAGTAGCGCATTATTTTGTTATTAATATGAATATGTGTTTTCAAAAGTGACTTAAACTATTCAAAGTTACCCGAAATCAAAATCAATAATTAAAAAAAATAGAAGTATTTAGATTCGAATTCATATCTGGTCCCTGGTCATACAATATCATTTTATTGGTTTAATAATTAATGATTTTTGCAAGGCCAAGGCCTCGCTTCCAAAAATTGAAAATCGAGCCGAGCTTAATGCTAATGGAGACATTATTTCATTTTAATTACTTAAAACATTAGGCAATGATAAACGTGTTAATAATGCGCATCTAAATTTGTCCAATAAAAAAACCGGTCTTGGAAGCATTATAATCAAATATATACACGTTTTAACAACAGTGTCTGGTTACCTAAAAAAAAAACGTTATTTACATGTGCGAGGCTTGTGATCACGCTCCGCTCGCGTGTGTCGAACCGAAAATAAACTTCGGCGTCGCATTTTTGGCACGTATTCACTTACGATATACGCGCGATTGAATTGATTGAATGATTCAAATGTACTGAAATAGCGGTCTCGTGATTCTTCGGAAATAGCCAGATTGTATTTTTATCTGGGGTTTACAAGAGGGCGAAATGGCCAAACAGTTTAATTTTTGTAAAATAAGATTCCCTTGAAAATATTACTTATGTCCGAATATCGCGGAGCAAAATGGTTTAGTTCTAATGAGCAATTTCGCTTCACGTATAAACATCTTGTGAAGCATGTAATTATTTACCAATGAGATCGATACATATTATTAGATATACTAAATGCCACTGGCGGCACCACTTGCGCATTCTTGTTTCTGACATACTCACATTTTTGAGACGGCAACCAGTTATACATGATATTATGATCAATTATTACAGTATCTTACTGCCGTTTCCCGATGATATTTTAGTGCAAATGGTAGGTTAGCATTTAGAATCTCGTTATTGCCGGTGAGTGCACCGCCATCTGTTGGGCCTGTTATAGACTTATCCGTTAAATCTTAAATATGAATGGTTTAAAGCATAGACGTATTATATGTCTATGGTTTAAAGAGACCCACCTTTGCCAACCTCCGGGAAAGATTTCAATTCACAGATCAGTTCAAGAAATATTAAAAACCATTCAAAAAAGGTATAAATATCCGCCCAACAGTAGAAAGTATATTGTAGTATCGCCGGACTGCATACTAACATTTGAATGAACACGACAGAAATCGTATCTTGCAAGGAGGAATGGAAATTTTAGGCCTTTTTACATGTAGTACTGCGCTAATAAATGTGTTGGATGCATAAAAATGGAAAGTATATGCAGTATCGCCGCACTGCATACTAATATTTAAATGATCAAGACAATAAGCGAATTTTGCGGGTACACCACTGAACGTTATTATAGGACTCGCCGAACTGCATACTAACATTTAAATGATCTACATAAATCGAATTTGGGAGTACACCACTGAATAGAAAAGCTTGACGTTGCCGATGTTACGATAAAATGTAAACTTTTAGGACTAGTACTGCATATTAACATTTAAATGATCAAGACAAAAATCGAATTTTGCAACGCATTACTGGTTTCTTTTTACGTTCGTGAACAGCAGTGAATAGAAAAGCCAGACGTTGCCAATGTGACGATTAAATGTAAATTATTAGGACTCAAGAATAAAGTACGATTCTTGATTAGGACTAATAACACCGAACTGCATACTAAGATTTAAATCATGAAGTCAAAAATCGAGTTTTGTAGGTACACCACTGAATAGAAAAGCTAGACGTTGCCAATAGCCACGTTCGTTTTTGTGATCTTTTTCCTCGATTTGCTCTGAAAATTTGACAGTCACGAGTTCTGTGTATTTAAAAGGAAAATGCAAGTCACGTGACTGTCAAAATGTTAGAGCAAATCGAGGAAAAAGATGACAAAAACAAACGCGGCTAACTTTACGATAAAATGTAAACTTTTAAGACTAACGCATACTAACATTTAAATGGTCAAGACAAAAATCGAATTTTGCAACTCATTACTAGTTTCTTTTTACGTTTGTGAACAGCAGCGAATAGAAAAAGGAGAGGATAGTTTCCAAAATGCATTCCGTTTACTATTGGTCGGAACAATTGGGCGGAATTTAGTTTACTATTTTAGAATGTCTTAATATTTCACTTCACGCACGGCCCTCCGCTCGCTTCGCTCGCTATGGGGGCACCACTACATAAACTAACCCGATATGCCCAAAATGAAGAAAAAAAAACCTTTTTACAAACATAACCTTAACAGAAATATTAAAACACGCTGTGCCATTGTCGGAAATTAAACCCCCGTATTACAGGCGAAGTATCCAACCCATAATACGATCCTTTACGGCACTATGCTCTATTAGCCACTTCTGATTGGTGGGTTAACGTCACTTTAGAGTACTCTTAACTCTTCACCCATGGCCCTCCACTAGCTTCGCTGGCTCTGGGCCCAATCAAACAAAACTAATTGAAAGTAACCCAAATATACAAAAACAAAAATAACCTTTAAAAAAATAAAGAAAACATGTACTGCCCCCGACGGGAACTGAACGCGGGCTGTGTGTATTGCAAGCACAAAATCTGACCACTTGACCATCATTCGCGTCTACCTACCTTAATTTTGAGCCTTCACGCATGCGTACGTGCTATTTCATATATTCTTCAAAGTGCCTTTTTCTTGATTTTGGGCATTGCCATGGGTTAGATTGGGTTAGTTTTGTTTGGTTGCACCCCCGGAGCGAGCGGAGGGACACGCGTGAAGTGAATTATTAGAACGACAACACCGGGCTGCTGCTGCTGCCGAAAATTGGAGGTAGGTAGATGCGAGTCTAGACCATCTAGACCTGCTGGAACAAACTGACTGGACCGTGGATAAAGTGAGAGTGACGTTAATCCACCAATCAGAAGCGACATAGCATAGTGTCGTGTGACTGTAAAGGATCGTAAAATGCGCATCCAACCACTGTTATGAGCGGCAGTTAGATGCCCTCATAGCCCTTGGAATACGCTGTTGCCAAATTTATTCTTGTTTTGCTTGCATTTGCGCCATGTCTTCGCGATGCAATCAGTATGTTGCAAGAACCTCGTGGTCGAGGGGTCTAGATGGTTAGGTCCCAATCCGGCGGCCCGGGTTCAAATCCGGTTGTTTTTTTTTCATGATTTTGGGTATGTCGGGTTAATTTTGGTTAGCACTTGGTTAGTTTCGTTTTATTGAGCTCCCGTAGCGAACAAAGCGAGCGGAGGGCCATGCGAAAAGTGAAATATATATTTTTTAAAGATGTTTCTTCTAAACAGTTTTTTCTTTATTTTGGGGATTCCTTGGGTTAGTTTAGGTTAGCACTTGGTTAGTTTCCTTTTCTTGAGCCCCAGTAGCACAGAAAATATAGTTTTATATTTTCTGTGCCCGTAGCAGGCGGAAGGCCGTGCGAAAATTGAAATATTAGAATAAGTTCGGCAACAGCGTATTCCAGAGGCTATAAGGGCTGCTATTAGCCGCTCCACATTCTAAAATAGTAACCCTTAAACCGTTGTTACTTCTTTATTCAAACAACGTTTAAACAAACGCTCTAAGTCCCGCCCAATTGTTTCAACCAATAGTAAACGGAATGCGTCTCGAGAACTAGCCGCTACTGATAGAAAAACCAGACGTTGCCAATGCTACGACAAGTATCACCGTACTGCATGCTAATATTTACATGAACGGGACAAAAATCGTATCTTGCAAGACAAAATATAAATTTTTAGATATTTTTACATGTACGCTTATAAATGTGTTGGATGCATAAAAGTGAACGATATTATACAGTATCGCTGGACTGCATACTAACATTTAAATGATCTAGACAGAAATCGAGACCAGTGTCTCGCCGCTGTGGGGAGCCTTAGGTTCCGACTCCTGCCGAACGTCACGGTTTATGGCGCGACATACGTTGTTTAATGTTTACATTTTCACGTCATACAATGCTTTTCGCTCGTTGCGGGACGCAACCAACAAAAACTAACCCAAGTCATGCCAAAAAACTAACTAATCCAATAAAAATAAATTGCAAAGAGCGGGCAGCGAATCAATTACTTTGCGTTCTAGAGACGCGAACTTCGCCACCTGAACCAAACTCTCACATTCCTGCTTTTCTCGAAAAGTTTTATGCAAACGTGTGTAAACAACATTGACGAGCGGAGGCTCCCCACAGCGGCGAGATGCTAATAAAGTCGATTCTTGCGAGTACACCACTGGATAGAAAAGTTAGACGTTGCCATGTTGCCAAGGCTATGACAAAATGTAAAATTTTAGGACTAGTATCGCCGTACTGCATACTACCATTTAAATGAGCAAGATAAAATTCGAGTTTTACGATGCATTGGTGATTTCTTTCTTTTTACATCAATTAGTGCGTATGCCGGTGAACAAAAATGCTGGACGTTGCCAATGTTAAGCCAAAATTAAAATTTATAGAGCTTTTTTCATGAATTACTGTTTATAAATGTACCGGATGAGCGCATTTTACCTATGCTCTGAACTCTAATATTGAACTACGTAATTCTACTTGGTTAATATCCTAAAGAAATTCAACAGAATTTATGTCGAAAATCCTTTTCTTCGCTCTCATATAATGAGCACATTCACATTCATTTTGGGTACCGGTTGGTTCAATTTGACTGTATAGGAAAAGCTAATAACATCAATGTCTGAAAGTTATGTTGACTTTGTACTGATTAAAAACAACACTAAATTCGACTAGTGTCATTTTCCAATTTTTTAAGAGAAATGATTCCCCCAAAAGGTAAAACACTATTAGCACATAATATCATTATTCAGGCACCTATTTCAATATCTATACATTTTCGAAAGGGAAGAGAACATATTTTGCGCCTTTTTATACGGCTGTACTCCTATAAAAATTCAAATTATTTCTTTATTCATCATATAAGTAATTCCAAGGCATATACAAGTCTATCCAGTATATCCTAACATTTTTGGACAGATTTGTAAATGCGTTGCAAATACACCGAGAAAAAAAAAGCGTTCCGTTCTTTTTGGGGCCCATTTCTGGCCGCCCGACGTCTGCTTGACTTGCCGAGTATGTTCGCAGGTGGAGCCGCAGACAACAATCTGATCAGCAACTTAAAGACCGACAGCGAAGTCTTGGACATCTTGGATGATATCTCGATCCATGATTTGAATAGAACGGTTTACTTCGCTGAGAGTGTGATCGGGTACATGAAGAGGCTAGAGAACAATCTGCTATGGTCTAACATAAAGGTAATTGTATGTTTGGCAACCATATGTATTGTTTCTGTAAAGCGATATTGAAGCTTTTAATAACTGATTATTTTTTTTAGGTAACCGATGGTAGCCCTTCTCATGGAATGTTAATATCTTTCGGACCCGACAGGGAAGCTTTGGATAGAGGCAAAGATGCTTTGATCGCATTGAGAGCCTCAAGCCAGTTGATCAACATCTATTGCAACAAGTCAGTACAGTTAATTACTTTATTGTGTACCCCAATAATTACAGTTTTGGCTCGATTGTACTAATCACTTATTAGTATTAGTTTATTTTCCTTCAATTTGCATTGATTGTTGCTTCAATCAAGTATTGATACACTATAGTCGTGCCTGATGGTAATCCAAATAAGTGTAATATAAAGTGCATTTTCCAGGCTATCAAAAGCTAGCTCGCATCCAATTTCCTATCGGGAGTGTGCCAAACTGATGTCCAGGTTCACTTTCCATGGAACTCCCCTGGCAAGTTCCTGCGACTTGTTGGATTCCGCCTGCGACATGGAGCAGTACAATTCGCCCTATAGAACTGTGAACGGCAGTTGCAACAATTTGAATAAGGCGCATCGAGGAGAATCTTTTACAGGGTAAGTGGTTTCGAACCAAAATTTTCCAAGTAAATGTGGAATTCCTATTATGCTGTATATAAAGCCAGCTTAGTGTTCTTATTGTAAGAGAACAGAGGCAGGTTTGAAATGAAAACATTATTTTCTCCCTTCCTTTTCTGCATTAAAAGGCTGTTAACAGTTGTGAACGCTAAAGGAAACGCAATTTTTTTACAGATACTCGCGATTGCTCTATGCTGACTACTCCGATGGCGCTCACGAACCACGCCGGTCCGTTACCAAAAGGCCTCTGCCTAACGCCAGGACGGTGGTCAGCTCTTTGATTAAAACGGGTAATAAACCGTCGAAAAAGTTCACCCTCGGCCTGATGCAGTGGTCCCAGTTCCTGGAACACGACCTCTGTCGATCGGCCACCGCTGTTGCAAGTAAGATATCTCTTTTTGCCTCTTAAATTAAAATATATAAATCTGCAGAAATGTTACATGGTCATAAAGCAGCATCTACACGTACGATTGCGTTTTCTAGTTCATACGGACAGCCCCATAGAATGCTGCAGCAAGGAAGGAGACAACCTATCGCCTAGATTCGTCCATCCGTTTTGCTCACCCATTTATGTGACCGCCGATAAGAAGTATGCTGAAGAAGGAGTGGCTTGCCTCAGCTTTGTCAGATCTATTCCTGCTATTAGGTCAGATTGCAGTTTTGGAGCTTCCGATCAAGTAAGTGATTTCTTTCGTGAATACGTGGATACTTAAGTTAATTCTTTAATTATTTATTCTTGCGATAAGTGATCAGTACATATAGTTCAGTCAAATGGCACACAAGGAGGGTTCGAAGTGGAAAGTTGTGGTGTAATTATTTTTAGTGGTTTACTGTATGTTTTTTGAAGTGCTAAACATGAATCTGGTTGTCCAACAAAAATTTTCGCGGCAAATATGAAATATGAGTTTTAGTGATTTTCAGGTTATAACTTGCAAAGTAAGCTATTTACTCAAAAAGTGGTCACTAGTAAAAATCAAGAGAAGAAAATTGCCTACAATTTATGTCTCTTAACATTTTTTTGTAGGTCGTATGGTTTCCACGCAAAAGAGTGTTGAAGCATCGAGGAACTTCAGTAATTTTTGGAAAATAGAAACATAAATAAATGAATGAAGTACAACTTTCCCTTTAGCTGTAGCTTTATCTGTAGCTCCTTGCCTTGCCTTTTAACGTGTTTACCTGGAACACATTCCTAGTCCCTTATTCTTGGGAAAACTATAGACTCGGCTGACGCGTACCCCACGCCAAGCGCAAGTCTTCTTGCCTAACGGTCGAACAGTCCTCTCACCTCTCAGCAGGGTTCCCAATTTGCCTAGAATTCCGGATTTTGCCAGGAATTATATGTCTTGCCAGGAATGATTTAGTGTCAGGAATTTGCCAGGAACGAAGCATATACTAAACATATTTTATTAAAAAAAAAATGCCAGGAATTTTGTGTTAACCTGTTGGAAACCCTGCCTCTTAGTTAGTCAGTTCGGTCACTGTCAGTGTCGCGATCGTGTCATTTGTCTCTCCCTGCAACAGCGTGGCGTCTAGTTATTCTCGTTTCTCTCTTTTATTTATGAAAAAGATTTGAGTGAAGGTGTAGTGAAAGTTGTAGTGTATCAGAAAAACACTCGGTATTTCATAAATTAGATCGTGACGGCAACCCGAATGTTTCGAGGTCTAGACGAAGGTTATTTACATTACCTACTACACGTAACATTTTTGTTTAACTGCAATGAACGAGATACTCGACGCGGGTGACAAGGCCAAGACAACCTTGCTGAATTGGTATTGTTATTGTAACATTATATTTATAGTACGAACCTACACCAACCCAGAGGAGAGAAGACTGAGTGATTATAGGGGTATACATTATGTCGCATTACTAGCTTGTATATTCCTTGCTATAATTAATACAGAACTCTATAGTTACCTGGAGTTTTATTCAATAAATAAAAGGAGTTCTACGAAGTGGTTAAGCAAAAAGGAATAGAAACATTACGTGATGCTAGTAAGAAAAGAAATGATAGAAAGAGAATGGTTTTGGCGGGTAAAACATCTGTTTGCGTACATATTTCATGTCAGAAAAGTTACATAAATGAAAGAATGATAGGTTATCACCTGAAGAAAGTTGCTCAACCAGGCACAGCTTCAGCTAAACTAAGATCATCCTCTGAGTTTTATTTCAAAACACATTGCTTTGTGTGTGGAATAGGTATTCCTGAAGATGACGCAAGGTCACAACAACGACTACCTTCTCATAAACGTAATTTGGTACATCAGGTGACGAAAATAGAGATGAAAGATACAGTCATCAAACAGGCTCAACTACGTGGAGATGATTTCGGTGCAGCAGTTATCAGTAGGATCCAACCAATCATAGATATGATGGCTGCAGTACCATGATAAATGCTTAAAGAATCTGTACATTAGTAGGCCGAAGGTTGATGAAAAAAAAAAGGTTGGCTCTCATGCCGAAGAGATTGAGAGGGAGATGAATGACAATTTCACTTTTATGGAAAGCAATGACGAGAATGTCACTTTTCATTAGACCAGCTAATGACCCAGTTAGAGGGCAACTACATTCCTCAAAGAAAAACAGTATCAACATTGACAAGTGGAAAAAAAGTTGTTGCATTTTCACATAGTGTTATTAGCGCTGTCAGACCAAATTCTTTCCTTTCCCCCTTACAAATTGGGCTATCTGCTTTTTTTTATAAGAAGTATGGGTCACGAAAATTAATTGATGTGTCATTCTTGGGATATTGCGCCTCTTATTCCGAAGCTGTTCGTCTTGAAGTTTCAGCAATCATGCGACCATCACTACAAATAAACCCAACAGGTTTCCATCAATTTGTTCTTGATAAGGCAGATTTTAACACTCGTACACTTGATGGAATGGGGGGAATACATTTGATTGCCTCTAGAGATGCTGTTGCTCCATATCAAAGAATTGTCCGAGTAAAGGAAACATTACCAGCTCAACTAGTTGGTGAGATGGGAACTGTTTCTTTAAAACATTTTGAGAAAGCAGGTTCTGTTGGCTTGAAGAATATTAACATTGAGGATCTCAAACAGCTATTTATTTCACCTGATACCGTCACACCCTCTTTGGCAGACCTTATTTGGCTTTATGGCAAGTGGAAAGATGTACCCGTGATTCCAGGATCGAGTGGTTTCATGGAGCAAATCACAAGGGGTCACCCCTTTGACAAGACTTATGTTTCACGTCTGCCATTTATAAATGCTCTACCATCTGATCACAATACAGTATATACAGCATTACTCACTTCGATAGAACAAAGCAAACTCCTTCGACCAGCCTCTATATCTAAAGGCAAGATTTATAGTAGCTTGCCAACAAGGAGATCCCAATTTTGATAATGTAATCATCAGAATAGGTTGATTTCACCTTCTGATGTCGTTCTTGAAGGCTATAGGCTACATAATGGATGGTAGAGGTTTGAAGGAGTTGTTCAACTCAATATATGCACTGCTCTCAACAGAGGACAAAGCCTTCTCGAGAGTCATTAGAGCACATACGTTAGGCCTTGTCACTGGTGAAAATCATCTTTGAGACAATGGATTTAACCCCAGACCTTCAAGAGGAACTTGCAGGATCCTTAAATGATGAAGACAGATAACATATTTTGTTAGCACACGAAAAAGACTTTGTAGAGGAATTATACACCAAGTTTTGTGCACAGCTCCAAGCTATAGCTAAACGTGGTGCTACTTCAAAGCTATGGATTCAATACTTCGAAATGGTTACGCTTGTTAAGCTATTCATTGAAGCTGAAAGATCAGGGAACTGGAAACTCCATCTCCAAGTTGTCTACCATGCTACCGGACATTTTTTGTATGCCAAATGTTGCCACCTCTACCTACAAGACATGTACAGTTTAAAAGATAAAATGAACGCTCAGGAATACGAACTATTCACGGGTGGCGGATTCAAAATACGAAGGACTAGCAAATTCTGGTGCTGAACATGAACCGACATGACCATTGAGCAGTCTCTAATGAGGATAATGAAAATTGCTGGTCGTGGAGTTAGTGCAAGTATCCTCTGTAGGTGGACTAAAGGAATGACTTCCCTCCAAAATATTTGTGAGGAAATGGAGAAGATGTGTAGAGTAGCATTCACTAATTCAGAACAACACGTGGAGATGAGAGAATCGAGGATGAAAAGGGATACAAGTGATTCGAAAAAATTGATGAAGTGGTTTACGCAACACTATCATTTTCCTGATATCACGGATATTTTATCTCTTACCACTGGTGTTGTAGGAAACAGCACCATCAACTGTCACATGGCCAAAGAGACTGGACTTCTCGCAGTTGATAGACTTGTGGGCGGTGATTTTGAAACTGTTAAATTCTACAAGAAAGACATAGTTTTGCCATTTGCTACGATGAAAAATGCAATCAAATTAAGTGATGAAACCATCCCCACCACTTTTCAAAGGATCACAATTGCTAAGCAATGTGATGAAGAACTTGAAGAGTTCTTAAAATATGAACTGTGCCCTTATCCGTTGCCTCTCTTTGACGACTATGGTATGAGAAAAGAACCACGTCTGCTTTATACTTTCACATCGGTCGTTCATTATGCATTGCATCAACTGTAATATGAGTCCAGTCAAACAGGATTCTCTGATTTCATGTGATTTTTGTTCTGAGAAGCTCTGTGAGAAGTGCTCCCAACTTTCAGCTACTGAATATCGAGCTGATATTTTAAAAGGAAAGCGAATGTTAATTTACAAATGAGTAACATGCCTTGAAAGATTCATTAATAATGTCTTGCAAGCGAATGATAGTTCTGAGATGTTAAAGAATACAATTGCAAGTATTATAAAATCCAAATTTCCAAGTGTTAAAAAAGATCTATCCCATCGGCTCAGCAGCCTGAGATCCCCATCTATTTCCTCTTCTTCCGGTACTTCTATTAATTCCATTTAGATCAATGCTATAAGGCAGGAATTTTATAATATATGTCAATTACTTGAAAGAGAGGTCGAAGAACTGAAGAACGCAGTGAAGCTTCTATCAAATTATTCCGGCGCTGTTCCCCATATTCCAAAGATCTTGGAGGCTACGCAGACAAATAAGCCTCAGTCCAAACAAGGGTGGCGATCATTTTCAAAGGGGTAATATGAATTTTGGTTACATAAACCGTAATGTGCCCTATCGGCCTAGTATTGGAACAGGACCGCAAGATTGCTCCTTTACCGCTGCCCAACGTAGACAGTGGATTTACCTGGGACGTTGCAATCCAGCAACAACTGAAGAAGATGCTATTAATTTTATGAAAAACAATTTGGAAATTTGTGATGTCAAATGCTTTGTTCTTGACAAGAATGATGACGTTTGTTCTTTCAAAATTGGTGTCAAAGAGACTCTTATTAAGGGCCTTTAGGATCCCGGATTGTGGCTTACTGGAACTGCAATTAAAGAATTTCGCCCACACAGAAAACCAAGACGAAATGAAAATTTTCGGCAGGGCATGAACAACAGCTCACAATAAGATCAATAGATAATATCACTATTTTTTTATCAGAATGTTAGGGGCTTGCGAACCAAGCTAAATCAGTTCTTAATGGCAGCAACAACTGTATTATATCCTGTTAGAAATCCTAACAGAAACTTGGCTGAATCATGACAGAAATGATTCTGAGATTTTTCCTGACCAATATGTAGTCTTTAGAAATGATAGAAATATCAGTAATAGTAAGAAAAAGTGTGGAGGAGGAGTACTTATTGCAGTAAGAAATAACTTTAAATCTAGGTTGCCAAAAATTAATAATACTAAAGTCGAGGAATTGTGGGTAGCAGTTCAACTTGGAAAAACTCACTACTGTTTTGGTACTGTTTATATTCCCCCCTCAATGGATTCTTCTATATATGCGGCTCATATTGAGTCAGTGGAGAGGGCTTGCTCACAGTTCAGTAATGTTTTAACCATTGGTGACTACAATCTTCCTTAAATTTAATGGTCTTGTACTGAAGATTATATTGGTCTTCTCCTTGAGAATGTTAGGAGTACAAATGAAGTTGTGCTTTGTGATAATATGGTGTTTTATGGACTTGCGCAGCATAATGGAGTAGTGAATAGTCAAGCAATCTTGTATTTGTGTTTTAGTAACTTTGATGTGATAACAGTGACTAGGTGTGATGGTTTGGTCAAAATTGACAGTCATCACCCGGCTCTAGAAGTTTCTGTTCCAACCAAGATCAGCGAGAGGCTAGCAACCGAACATGCGTGGTATTTCGACTTTAAAAACGCCAACTTTGATAGCTTGAATTTGATTTTTTCATATGTGGATTGGAATTCAATCATGTCCAATAATGTTTCTGCTTCTCTTGACAACTTTTATCAAATATTATTTAATGGTTTTGAGAAGTTTGTTCCTATTAAACAAACTTATGATACTAACTCTCCTAATTGGTTTTCTTCTGAACTAAAGCAGTTAATTTTTAGAAAGAAGCAAGCTCATAAAAAATTTAAGCAATCAAGGTCGGATAATGATTATAACATATTTTCTGAATTGCGGTATCAATGTAACACTTTAACAAAAATTAATTATAGTTCATATCTTACTTTTTCAGAGAATTCTATTACTGAAAACCCTAAGTACTTTTGGAGTTTTGTCAAGTCTAAAAGTGATAGTGGTGATTGTCCAAATCTGATGAAGTTTGATGACTTATCTTTGATGGCTGATAATGGCGTGACCATTTTTAATTTCTAATCTGTTCGCGACATATTTTGCATCTGTTTACGATCCCTCTTCTGATTTTGTTAATATATATCTTTCACTTCACCTATGACCAATACTCACATTTGTACTTTACTCCCACCGAAATTGAAAAGCTGTTGAATGAAGTTGATACAACCAAACCTGTAGGCCCAGATGGTGTCCCCCTCCTCTGTTTTTAAATACTGCTCTGCTTCTCTTTGTATCCCTCTTTATTTAATCTTTAACCAGTCCTTGCAGTTGGGAGATTTTCCACTCATATGGCCTATTTTTAAATCTGGGGATAAGGCTGATGTTCGAAACTATCGACCCGTTAGTATACTTTCAGTACTTCCTAAACTGTTTGAGCATGGAGTTGAGCTAAAGCTCTCTAGTGTCTTCGAAAAGTTTTTGATATCTCAGCAGCATGGGTTCATTTCTGGACGGTCTGTAGATACAAACCTGTTTTTATACACAAATTACATCTCTGGTGCGATTGTTGCAGGAGCTGAGGTTCATGCTATTTACATGGATTTAGTAAAGCATTTGACAAAGTTAGTCATTCACTTTTATTACACAAATTGTCAGTTTATGGTATTTCGGGGTATTTATTAAAATGGATGAAGTATCTTACAGACCGATATCAACAAGTCAAGGTGGACAGCTTTTTATCAAGTGAATTTTGTGCTACTTCTGGTGTGACACAGGGCTCTCATGTTGGTCCACTGCTTTTTAAAATTACATAGGTAGTAAATTGAAGTCAAATTATTTACTATTTGCCGATGATCTGAAATTATACTCTAAAGAAAGCTCAACTTTGGACATAAATAATCTTCAGGATGATGTCACTCAAATATCCAGATGGTGCACCAGGAATGAAATGAAGTTAAACAGCGAGAAGTGTTTTTCCATTCGTTTTAGTAGGTTAAGAAGTGAATTTCCATTGGCTTATAGCCTGAATGGCATCCTTTTGAGAGAAGTAAATGTAGTTAAGGATTTGGGTGTCTATTCTGATAATAAATTGACATTCACTGAACATTATGAAAAAATTATTGGTAGTGCTAATAGAATGCTGGGATTTGTTAAAAGAATCTGCCAAGACTTTACTAATATTAATGCTCTTAAAATTCTTTATATAAGCTATGTAAGATCAGTAATAGAATTTTCCAACGTGATTTGGTCGCCTTATTTTAATGTATATATAGAACCTCTGGAAATTATACAGAAAAAATTTGCCTCATTTGCAAAATATAAACTTGATTGTAAAGGAATTTATCTGACAGTCGATGAAACATTGTCCTATTTAGGTTTACACTCACTTAAGCGTAGAAGGGAGTATTATGATGCTTGTTTTATTTTCAACATATTAAATAACTACATTACATAGCTTTAGTTTTACATGGTCCTGGTCATAAAACGCGTAATGCATCTCTTCTACATTCACCACAATGCAGAACACTGTATTTTATGTTTAATCCAGTAAATAGAATGTCCTTAACTGTAAATACTTATACTCAACTACCGTTTTTTGGTGTTTCTAAGTCTAAGTTTAAAACTAGCGCTAAGAGACTTATTTTAAAATAGTATTTGTATAACTTGTAAATGTGATTACGTTAATAAGTAAATAAATAAATAAAAAATCATTCACACCAACTGAACAGGCAAATCTGCAAGGGTGTGTGTACGTGATGGATGGAGGATATTTACTGTACAGAGTCGTGTGGACCAGGGGTCAATCATTTTCACCAATTTGTGAAAGTTATGTTGCATTTGTTAAGTCCAAGTACAAGGACAGTGCTGTAATCGTCCTCGATGGTTACCCTCAAGATGGTACTAAATATGCTGAGCGAGCAAGAATATCACGCAAACAGATGTCAGTAGTGCACCCCAAAAAACATAAAATAAACCACTAAAAACAATTAGACCAAAACTACCGTTTTACTGAACTAATATGCAAGGTTTTGTTTTAAATGTCACAGTGGTGGCATTTCTAAAAAATGGTCACGTAGAGGCTTAAGGTTTTAGTGCTCTGCTGTCTCACTGAGATCTAATGATCAGCAACCTGTTAAATAATTTTTAGGTAAACCAAGCTACGCACTACCTCGATGGTTCTCAGATATACGGCTCCACCTTAAGAAAATCCGAGCAGTTGCGTGCATTCGTCGAAGGTAAACTGTCCACATCGACTTATGAAAATAGAGACTACTTGCCGCTATCGCGGGATCCTACGCACGATTGTCAGCTTTTCTCTCAAAATTCCACTTGTTTCGAAAGTGGGGATGCTAGAGTCAATTTCCAACCTCAGGTCAGAAATTTCATACATATCTACATAAGTACCTAAATATATAGGTATACATAAACTGGCAATAATAACGTATTGTATTTTTTTGTCTTTAGTTGGCGCTTATGCATACTCTATGGTATAGAGAGCATAACAGGATCGCAGGCGAATTGGCAAAATTAAACTCGCAATGGGACGATGAACAACTATTCCAGGAGGCGAGGAGAATCGTCGTCGCTGAGATGCAGAAAATTACTTATAGCGAATGGTTACCGACCGTTTTAGGTAAGGATTTGATGATAGTGTAGTATCGTCTATGTATATGGCTTCTTAGATACTTTTAAATAACAAATTTGGTTTTCTAGGAAAATCCATACAAGACAAAGTCCTCTCCGCCTCGTCTTATAGTAAACGCGCGGACCCTTCAGTCTCGAACGCTTTCGCTACTGCGGTCATGCGTTCGGTCAAGTCGTTGTCCGACGGCATGCCCAAGTTGTACGACGAAGGTCGAACGGCCAACGAGTCGATCTTCATGCGCAACTACTTCAACAACCCCGGCCTGTTGAGACACGAGGGCGTTTTAGACGCGTTGGCCATAGGATTGGCCACCCAGTCCAGTCAGCGGTTGGATATTTATTATGCTGATGATGTGAGTAGTTTGATTACATACGTTTAGTTCCTAAAAACTATAGCGTATTTGTTTCAGTTAATCAATCAGCTTTACACTAATGGTAAGTTCGGTTTCGACGTCCTCAGTTTCGATGTGCAAAGAGGCAGAGACCATGGACTTCCCGGCTATGCGGATTACAGGAAATTGTGTGGACTTAGAGAAGCCAATAAATTCATCGATTTCATCGATGTCATGAAGGAGCAGGTATGATGTGATCAAATTTAAATAATAAAATAAAATATATTTTCGATTATTTTGTCTGAATATAGGACATCTTGGCCCTGCAACGCATCTACGCTAGTCCCAAAGATGTAGACCTGATCATCGGCGGGCTGCTGGAAAAACCCAAAGGAGACGCCCTGTTCGGCCCTACTTTTTCGTGCATTGTCGCTGATCAGATGCTGAGGACACGTCAAGGTATTTTATGAAATAATAACTTGTCTTAATATTTTGCATTATACAATTCCTATAAATTTCTAGGGCTTTTAATCGGAACTACATATTTATTGTGTTTTTAGGAGATAGATACTTCTATGACAATAAGGGCCAACCGAAACCGTTTTCCAAGGTGCAGCTCAGTCAAATTGAAAACGTTTCCTTGGCTAGGATTATCTGTGACAATAGCGACGGTCTGAAAAAAATGCAAAAGAGGGTGTTTGAAAAAGTCGGAAACGGGTAAGAAAATTCAATTCTCGTTTTGTTTTTTTCTGTTATATATTTGAATATTAGTTGTGCGTGCTATTTATAAAGCAAATATGCAAAAGTCATTCAAATGTTGCAAAAATAAGGACTTTGTAGTATGTTTAAGTGTTTATCACCACAATGAAATTGTTAAAACTTGGGGGCTACAGGATTTATTGTTCATCTCAATGCCAAATGAATCGAAAAGCAAATGAAGATAAATGATTTGTATAATGAAATTCAAAATTTTAAGGATGACCTGAAAAGCAAGTAAAAACATATTAGCCGTTTAAAAAGAAGCAGTATGGCGTTTGATGTTGTTTATCAAGCAGAAAAAAGTTCTTGGCTCAAATTGAACAACAGAAAAATGAAATCGAATCGGTACGCAATAAACTGCAGAAACTTCAAAAAAATATATCGAAAATTGCAAAGACTTGGAAGCAGAGCTCAAACAACAGTTAACAGACCTAAATGATCTGAATAAAACATTATCATAAGCATTGATATCTTATAAAATCATTACGCATGTAGTGTATCAGAAAAACACTCGGTATTTCATAAATTAGATCGTGACGGGAACCCGACTAATTCGAGGTTATTACATTACCTACTACACGTAATATTTTTGTTTACCTGCAATGAACGAGGTACTCGACGCGGGTGACACGGCCAAGACAACCTTGTTGAATTGGTATTGTTATTGTAACATTATATTTATGGTAGGAACCTACACCAACCCAGAAGAGAGAAGACTGAGTGACGCATTGATATGCGTACGTAGATTATAAGGGTATACATTATGTCGCGTTACTATCATGTATATTCCTTGCTATAATTGATACAGAACTCTATAGTTACCTGAAGTTTTATTCGATAAATAAAAGGAGTTCTATACGCAGACAGTTAGCTGAGTATCAAAATAAACCATCAACGCACTTGTACAATGACAGTTTAAATGTTCCTACAATACCACCTGTTGTTTCTACTAATCAAAGACGGCGTATGCTGATAGTTGGCGCCGATATCCGAGTGTATTTTTCCCTGTTCAAAAGTATGACCAATTGGAAATATGACGTTAACTGCCAAACCATGAGAAATGTAGGTTTGGATGCACTTCTAGATGTCAGTCTGAGTTACACACCGCTTTAGTAAGGAGGATATCATATATTTATTTTTGCCGATGTACATGATTCTGACAAGGGAAAGCTACTGTGTGACAAAAATCTTCTTTAAAAAATTTGCCAAATTTGACCACACTAACTTGATTTTGCCTTCTTTACGATCGGCATGCACTGAACAACATGATCGCTTCACAAAATCACATAATGGAGAGATGCCTGCGTAAATTTTTGTATGCAACTTTTGTCCTAGTGATATCACTCAATCACAGAGAGAAGAAGTATATAGCTGAATATTTAGTTAGAATTTTTTTAATAAATAATGATATACCTCAGACTTCATTGAATAAAGGTGCATCGGCTGAAAGGTTGGAGGATCACACTGATGGTCCCGGTGAGCACTTGACCTCAAGACATGCCGAATCATTTTTAGGCCAGAAGAATATACAAACTGTATACCCCTATTCAGTCAATAAGGAACAAAACCAGTGAGTTATCTATTTTCTTGGATGACATTACCTATCCAAATATGATCCTACTGACTCAAGCTCTTCAAACATAATTTTGAGTGGAGATTTCAATAATTATACTGAAGGGAGGTCCCCTTCTACAATGCGCCTATGCAATTTACTACAATTTCATAATTTGTAAATGCATGTACAATATCCAACACACATTACAAATTAAATCAAATCAAATCGTTTATTGGTGTTATCACACAGAATTGCATTTACACAAGTCAATATGGTAGTATTAAAACATAATTCAACCTTAATAAAACTGTTTACAGCTAACCCTAATATTAAAATATACTAAATTTGCTAGACCTTCCAAAGACATCAGAACTATTTATAATAAAATGGCAGAAAACAAACGAATACATTCATAAAAAGGCATCAGAATCACAATTCAAAAACTCATTGACACTAAAAAATGCCCAACAGATGAGGAAGTATTTTATCCTTTTCTTAAAATTTGTTCGAGATTGGTTTTTTATGAGAACAGGCACTTTATTATAGAATTTAATGCAGAGACAGCTCAGGCCCTCTCGGCATCTCTGTAATATCCAGTAAGCAGGCACTAGATTGTCTTTTCCACGTGTATTGTAACTGTGATTGGCCCCGTGCTTAGAGTGCTGATGGAGACGATCCCTCACAAAGAGCAACCATTCGAAAATAAACAGGGAAGGCAGTTTCAAGACACCCATACACACAAAAACCCGCTGGCATTCAGCCCGATAAGACAGCCCACTAACTATTCTTATAACCCTCCGTTCCGTCCTTTCCTGTGCTTCACCCGAAGCTAACATTGCCTCATCGATCTCACTTCCAACGCACGGGATAGTAGTGTCATCCGCGAAGAGCGTGTACTTACTCATAGGATCAACATTTGGCAAGTCATTGACGTATATTAGAAATAGAAGTGGACCAAGTATAGATCCCCCCCCTCACGGATAGCACTCTCTTCGCCGATTCCACCCCACATAACCGTACTACTTGAGATATGTTAGAAAAATAACTAGAGATCACTTCAGTGCTGATTTTATTTAAAAAAAAATATTTATCGAGAAGCAGCTGGTGTGAGAAACAGTCAAACGCCTTACTTAGGTCACAGAAGGCCGCATACAAGTACTCCCTGCTCTGAAAGGCCGCATGAATCTGCTCAACCAGACTCACGATACCAAGGGAGGCACTACGACTCCTCCTAAATTCAAATTGACTCTGTTATACCATTACTCTCAAAGAAATGTGAGACCCTCACGGCCAAGCACTTCTCAAATACTTTCGAGAGTATGGGCAACAGTGATATAGGTCTATAATTTGAGGAATCATTTGCATCCCCCTTCTTATAGACCGGTACCACTGCAGCCTGTTTTACAGTCATAGGAAATACATTCTCTTTCAGACACTGATTCAGGAGCCTTGGTAGGGGTTCTACAATAAGGTTTTTTATGGTTTTTATTAACTCCACAGTAAAACCAAATAGATCCTTATTTTTTTTATTTTTGGGGATTTGTAATCATATCTCGAACTTCTTGTGATTTCCCTAAATGTAAAATCCTCTTGAGGCGTCACTATGTACTGCAACGGATCGAGATTTGAGGGACCCAGTTGGTTCTGTATATCAGTGGCGATGTTGACAAAAAATTGATGAAACTGATCAGGTGTAACCCTCACATCCTCCGCCTCCCCCCTAATCACGCCCCCATGTTCATTTATATTGCTTCACATGCATTTTACAGGATTGGATACATTCTTAATTAAGTTGTCATGTGCTTCTCTTTTGGCACTGTTAATAGCAGATTTATAAAGTTTTTGTATTCTTTTATGTCATGTCTCAGTATATCAGATGGTTTCCAGTTATACATTTCTTTAAGAACATGCACGATCTCCCTCATCGAACGTAAGTCATCATTGAACCAATTAATAATGCGATTTTGATCTTTACGTTTTTCATATTTTGTCAAGGGAAAAGCATTTACATATATCTGCATTATAGTACAATGGAATAAAGTGAATTTGGTGTCAACTGTTAGTTCCCGGTTAATCAAGAAGATCCAGCTTGCCCCTTCAACCCCCCTAAATAAAGAGTTCCTACCCGCTCTAGTCAGTGGTCTACAAAGGATGTAAACTACATTTGGGCCATTCTTTATCATAGACAGTGGGAATTCGATGAGTTGTCCTCGATGATCTGATAGTGTAGTATCAAGTATGTCAATAACACAATCATCCCTACTCAGGCTCGAGAACACATTGTCCAGATAGTTCACACCCCGTGTTGGTTCAGTGACCAATTGTATGAGACCATAGGGCTGGAGCAAACTGCACAGATCAATACATTCCCTCTCCCCCGTGCCAAAATGTACATTAAAATCACCCGCTAGCATTATGTTATCAACGTTACCTAATATATCCAGTGCCTGTTCTATAGTATTTAAGAATGTTTGAAAAGAGCCTGCATCAGACCTGTAAACTGAAACAATATAATTTTTTTACATAAATACAACAGATTTCACTAGACATATCTCAACGGTCAGGGTATTTACTTGAGTCATAATCCTAAAATCCAGCATGGAATTCAACAATATTGCAGATCCTCCACCTTTATGGCTACTACGATACACTGCCGTAGCCAAGTTGTATCCAGAACAATGAAGTATAGCTCTTGCAGGCTCCGTCAGCCAATGTTCAGTCAAACATATAACATCTACCCATCTATCAGCCAGATAGGTTTCTAGCTCATTTACTTTATTTCTCACCGATTGCATATTTATATGAAACAGTCGAATTTTACTCATCTTGTCTGCTTCTGGTTCTCCTTTAGTCGTGGATTGTTGATTTTGGATTTTTCCGATCATTATGACTTCATCACTTGTCGAACGGCTCTGGAGATTCATACAATAATTTACAATAATTCCTACAGGCCACATATTACCATCATTTACTTGGCTTACTAGGTCCCTTGGTACACCAAGCCTGAATGATTTTTTTTCCATGTGGTTCTTTGTCTGCATCTTTTCGCAGATGCATCTCCTGTTTACTCTTTGTCTATTGAGATATTAAATTATATTGTTTTCCTTGGTATCTGTATGGAAACCCGACACAAAAAGCCAGTCATAGCTCTCAGCTATTAGAATACCAGTCTCATTTTTGATACCTTTGTACTGTTTTTGGTTTTTAGTATTTGGCTTTGTTTATGACAAATCTTCTTTGTTTTGTAACAATAACGCATATTTTGACTTTTACTTTGAATACGATATCAGCAAACCTCATTCGCTCTGATTGAATATCATAATATATATTATGGTATGGCATATGCTCTTTTGCGGTTTGGGTAGGAGAGGTTTGTTGGACGTTATATTTGTGCTTCAGAAGAAAGCAATTAAGTATATTTTTATTAGATAATATGTAAAAAAAAACGTGCATCTTTTGTCTTTAACACTTTTTGTAGCATCTATACAGAAAAACGGTCTCAGATCATGTAATAAATCATTTCATTAACACAAGAGGATAAAACGTTAAACGTTAAATCTTAAGATTCTTATCCATAGGCTCCCCATGGCTGTATACGCGCCTATTATTTTTATTTTATTAAATTGCCCTACCATTTGAAAATGTACAAGACCAAGAAGATAAAAGGCAAATAGAACAGGATTGGCTTCAGAAATGGATGCTTGATGTAATTGTAGGCGAGCAAGGAAAATTACAGAAAATATTGGATGGACAAAATGAGAAATTTGAAAAATGAAGTAAACAATATACAAGAAGTTGGAAGTGTACAAAAAGAAATAGGAAACGTACAGAAAGAAATGAAGTATCTACAAGCAGAATTTACCAGACTAAAAAATCAAGGACCCAGCGAGAGGGTATTCGTCACAGGACAGAATATCAAACCTCCAGCCTATGACGGTCAAGCATCCTGGACAATGTATGCAAGACAATTTGAAGCCGCTGCTGTTGCCAACGGTTGGAATAACGAAGAAATGACTAGTGGTAGCGCTTCATGGATCTGCCCTGGAACTACTACAGACCATTCCCATCAGCCAACAGGGGAAATATGACATACTTGTAGCTGCCCTGGAGAGACGATTTGGCGACCAACAAGGCACAAGTAAAGCCTCGACATCAGAAACCAGGTGAAAACCTGTATGAATTTGAGGCAGACGTTAGACGTCTCATTCCATTGGCGTACCCGGTAGCAACAGAGAAATTTCAAGAGGAACTCGCTGCCCAATATTTCGTGGATGGTATCAGAGATCCAGAAACTCAAGAAAATGCTACGTCTAGTCAAATTTGATAACAGTGAAGCTTTGGGTAGGGCTCTAGAAATCGAGGCGGCCTATAATATCCCTAAGCCAACAATCAGAGCCGTATCCATCCAGGAAAAAAAGTCGACAAACAGCTGTGAATTAACTGAGATAGGCGAAATTTTTGAAGAAATTAACCGAAGTTCTTCAGGCCCTGGGGAGATTCCGGGAGCCACTGGAAGATAGAGGCCACGGGTTAGCGCTATAGATGTGGCAGGACTGGGCATTTCAAAAGAGACTGCCTATGGTCTAGATCTAATGGCTTTTGGATATGAAACAGCCTGAAGGACAGGCAGCCAGATGAAAAGTTACAACAATATAGCTTTAAGGTTGAGCAGAGGGCAGGGATATTGCATAATAATGCAGATGCTTTATCCAGAAGGCAATGCGAGGATAATTGTAAGCATTGCCAAAGAATAGATTAACAAGAAGGAATTACTCCCATTAGGGAAATTAAATTTGAGGTTGATCAGCAGTGGACCACAGAGCAACTTAAAAGGATCAGCTTGAGGATAGTGAAATAGCACTACTGCTAAAAGCTAAAGAAGAACATCACCAAGACCAAGCTGGAGAGAGATTTCAACTAAAGGATTTACTTTTAAAACTCTGTGGACTCAGTGGGACTCCCTGGTAGTGGAAAATGGACTTCTTAAACGAGCCTGGGAAAGCGCCGATGGAAAAGTAGTGAAGACAAAGTTAGTGGTACCAAGGAGGAAGATATCAGAAGTTCTGTAAGAAGTTCATAATGGAAAGTCTGGTGCTCATTTCGGTGTGAACAAAACGATTGACAAGATCCGCAACAGATTTTATTGGACCAACTATTGCCAGGATATGAATTCGTGGTGGCAGAGCTAAACCTGTGCCGCAAGTCGAGGACCCAAAACAAGATCTAGGGGGAAAATCAAACAGTATAATGAGCCTACGGTTTGAACGTATGGCTATTGACGTAGCTGGCCGTTTTTCAGAAACAAATAATGGTAACAAGAACATGATAGTGGCAATTGACTACTTCAGTAAAAGGCCTGAAGTATTTCCGATCCCCAATCAAGAAGCTGTTACCATAGCAGAGGTTCTCGTGAATAACCTATTCAGCAGATTTGGTGTTCCGTTAGAGCTGCATTCAGATCAAGGACGCAACTTCGAATCCAAGGTTTTCCAGAAAGTCTGTGATTTACTGAACATCCATAAAACACGGACTACAGCCTTACACCCACAATCAGACGGCATTGTTGAGAGGTTTAACAAGACCATTGAAGAATATTTGTCAAAGGTCGTAGATAAACATCAGAAAGATTGAGACCAACACATACCACTATTTTTTATGGCATATATAACAGTAGTCATGACACGACGGGACTAACACCAGCCATAATTTTATTTGGAAGAGAACTCCGTTTACCCTGTGACTTATTATTCGGAAGGCCAGACAACCGGGATATGGAAATTCAATATTCCGCAGACTCCCTTAAGGAAAAGTTACTATACATCCATGATTAGTCAGAAAAAAAAACACGGAGAAAGCCAGTGACCGAATGAAGATATGATCTCAAAACTAATTTTATAGGATTTCACATGAACGATAAATAATTCGCAACGGAAGAAAGGAAGATTGCATACAGTGATAAAGAATAAGGAGAGTATTAGTTTAAAATAGTGCAGCTGTAATTTCGTCGGGAAAAACGTAACAATAGCTTATTTATTTGACGCTAATCCAATTATTGTGCATTGGTATTTGGTCGGTACAAACAAATTAATTTTTAATTTATTGTGACCAAAAAGGTGGGAGTAGCAATTAACTGTATAATTAACCACAATCAAAACTAAGATAGGGTGGTGGGGCTTTTAAACATACGGTGTGAATTAAAACTAAGTAGGTATATAAACTAAGTACTTTAATAATGCAGGTGTAAATTGCATTTGAATTTAATATGGTGAATACATAGGTACAATTTATATACAGTTTCTAAGCTACTTTCATGCATTCAATCATTCATACATACAACTAAATATCTAACACAGGTTTCTCTTCTAGATTATTTAGGAAATTTATATTTACAATTATATTCAAGAATAAAACGGTGTCTTTCCTAAATGTGATTAACTTTTCTATTTTTTAACAACTAACTGTTCCTTTCTCACGAAATACCTTAATTTACTCCTGTATCTGCTTCCCTCCAACAAGGCAGGGATCTGACTTCAATTCTTAATTTAAGTAGCACAGGCCATACTAACGGAGAAATTGTCTAAAGGGTAAGACCTTTTGGCGCAAAGAGGCACTTGCTAGAGAGCGGTGACGGGACCGATCTAGCGACGTTGAGTGTTAGCAGAGCACTAATAAGATTAATTTCTTTCTTCGAGCTGGTCGCCTCAGACGCCACGACCAAATAAAAGGCGTGGATGGTTTCTTTCCTTCTTTGACACGTGCTATATTAAATTGAAAACGCATACACCCGATTGAAATGACAAAATGACATTTAGCTTTATATGATGGACTCGACCATCCAGGTTTGGACTAAAGGCCTTCATACACACTTCGCATAACACCGTAGCATAAGAGCATAAGGATTTTCGACCAATCACAGCCGATATATCGAACGCCATGTAACTTTTGCATAAGAATTATCCGTAAGAATGAATAATTACGAAGGTTGTGCTATGCGCGGCCAATTAAACCCTCTTGTTTTAATCATATGTCCGTTCGATATATCGGCTGTGATTGGTCGAAACCCTTATGCTCTTATGCTACCGTGTTATGCGAAGTGTCAGTGAAGGCCTTAGCGGAAATTAAAGAACTGACATATGCTGATTTAAATGCACAAATTTCTGTTTGCCTGGGGTTAAATAAATCCATTCGTGGATTAATTATGACTCATTCATTCTACATACATACAGGGTGTTATCACCAAACTATACGGTGAAAAACGGTAGTTTATACACGTGTTGGGGTGTTTCCCCAACAGTATTTATCTTCTAACAATAATAATAAGTCACGAAAATCATTCCCCACTGACGCAACATTACGTAAAGTTAGCAGTAATGTGTTAATGGAAGCCTTCATTTGTTACAACCCTATAATTTTACCTGTCAAGAAACTTAAAAATACACATGGCTTGGAACGTGTTAATAAGGCCGATTTTAGTCAGTATAATAAGATGCAACTTGAATATATATTCTCCTTCCTTTTTTCAGTAATCCTCTTTTCGACTGCACCTCTGACGAAATACCAAAGCTCGACCTAAACTATTGGGAAGAGTTGGAATCCAACTCTGTCACTTACTAGGATTAAAGCCTTCGAGGAATTGATTTCCTCACCAAGACTGACTACAATAATGGCTGTTTATAGAAATTAAGTTTTAGGTTAGTTGATTTGTACAAAAGTTATATTATGTGGTATTCTCTTCAATTTGTTAATAAGTGGTGACTGGCTGCACTTTTGCAGCGAGTGCGCCACATCAGTGTGTATTGACTATTTTTATTTATGATAAAATTAAAGGATGTTTGTGGGACATTGTACATTAACATTTAAAAGGTACAAATTTTTAAAGTATTTTTTGAAGAAAAAATTCTAAGAATATGGGCTGGGTTTTTAGCAGATTTGTTGCTGACCTGCTGTTGGGCTAGATCCTAGCTAAAGGCTCCCATATTTCGAGGATCAATTTTTAGTTAAAAGTCTATTTTTGAGTCCGGAAAGGGGACACTAGTCTAAAATTTATTATTTTTCATTTATCTGATTAACAGATAAATCCGAAATAGGAGTATTGTTCTGGTGTATATTTATTGAAAAACGATTATTTTAAATGGGGATTAATTTGGGTTAGTTTAAAACGCGTATCGAAGTGGAGGCGAAGGGTGTTCAGAATTACCCCGGTGCAATGTTGCCAAAATACATTTACGGTTTGATCGAATAAGGGCGTGATCCTTTTCCAACTTTGGTTACTCGAGTAGCAGATTCTCATATATTGTTTTTGCTTCAATGCAGTAACATTTTAGAAGCCAAGAAAACATTATTATTGTTATAAAAAGCTGGTGGCATCTGTCACCATAATACCTCGTTTTATTCCATGTTGGAAACGTAAACATGCCC
Organism: Pissodes strobi; assembly: GCA_016904865.1. Taxonomy (NCBI): domain Eukaryota; kingdom Metazoa; phylum Arthropoda; class Insecta; order Coleoptera; family Curculionidae; genus Pissodes; species Pissodes strobi. The sequence goes on along the minus strand of MU184131.1, from coordinate 117,838 downwards.
TACATATTCGTGAGACAGAATTGTTAATGTTATGTTAAGGCACTTGTTTTGTTTTGTAAAAGAAAGCTGCAATAAAACTTACATATACAATGTACAATCATTAAGCTAGTTCAACTAAGAAGGTAAGTGATAAAATCGGCTTTTTGGTCATATCATTTACTTCACTTTTAAAAGATAGATTTACTAACAGACGTACTAACAAAGTCGAGACAAATCGACGACAGATAAAAGAAAATTACCCTACTGAACTGCATCGACAGAGTAAATAAATATTACTGATACCCAATGCAACATTTGATTCAGTTTGTTGTTACCGTTAACATGTGTTATTATGCGAGCCGTTGTTTGATATAAATAATTTGTCTAAAAATGGTTGGAGCCATTGCTAATACTAAGCTATATTAGCTTGTTTTTCTATATTTTGGGGATTTTAGCTTAATATCGTACTTATGTTGTGCATTTTTACTTAGCATCGATAACCCTTTCTGTTGTATATGTTTGTTTAGAATGAAGTATTTACGTTCTAATAAAAGCTCTTTTAGCAAGTGATAAAGGATGGTATTTTTATTATCTGTCCTTGTCCTGTTGTTTTTGAGAACTGGCATGGAAGTAGACTTTAATCTTCTCATCCATGTTTAGAAATATCACCAACAATGTACTATGTCAAATACGAATAACTAAAGATGTCAACAATTTACCTTTATTTGCAACATAAAATCTGGCAGCAACGATTAGATTCACATACCTGTTCAGCTGTTATTGTACCATGATGTTCAACTAAAGTATATTGTTGTGAAAAGTCACACCAATTTTATTTATTAATGGTCTGAAAATATTAATATTATTTTTCCCTTAAAAACATTCTCGAGTATTTTGAAATCTATAAAAACTTATTTATTAACGTTTATCTGGAGCCGGACAGGTAGCTTTGACCGTGCTCGGATTTCAGTCTGTTTTGTTTAGTTGTATTTTCTAATCTCTACAATGTGTTGATGGTTCTTTATGGATTCAAAAGAAGTGCATAGGAAGAGGAAAAGAACCAAAAAATTAAGTTAGTTAGTAAAAGTCACGTAAGGTCTACGGGCTCTCGAGTCTGTAGTTGCTCTGCCTTGTTTTTATAATGCGATAATAACAAAATGGCCTTTGAGCCTTTCGTTGCTCTACTCTGGATTACGCTCTAAAATCGCATCTCTGAAGCCCTAAATTACTCTGTTGAAGTTCTCTGTCGTTTTTGTATTGCTCTGTTTTTACTTAAATGTTATCGCGAAAGTTGGAAGAAGTTTTGGAAGTCAAAGTGTATTTTGATCAGTTACAAGCAGTTCTCTAGATGGTTGTTTTGTTATAGTTGATAAGAAGTGATCAGACTGATTAGTGATTAATTTAAGGTTGTTTTTAATTTAGTTTTTAACGCATTGGTGTGGATATTTGACAGAGAGTAGATTTAAGTACAAACATTTGACTAGTTCATACCAATATTTAAATTTTCTTTTGTACATAGACGTTTCGTTTTTATTAATTAACATTAAAATTAATCAAATTTTGACTTTGGTGTTTAATGTGGGTTAATGTAACTTTTCCCGAGACAATAAATTCAGCCTATGGCTGTGGTCCTTCGAACATTTAACCAGAAGCAGTTACGCGGTTCTACGACATAACCCAAGTGTTATGCCCCCCTTTGTGGTGGAGTGAGAAGCATCATCCACTCCCTCTCATATATTTCATAGGAGTTAATAGCTGGGTGTTGGGTGTCCTTGTTACATAACAATTTAGCACGAATATGTAACAGATAGAAGTCGAATAAAGTCAATGATTCCACCCTTAATACCTTGCGACTAATTTCCTATTTCGGCGTAAATATACCTTAAAAGTATTGTTGGTTGCCTACGGACGCGTTAAATATAATGCACTTTGGAACGTTTTATGAAAAGGTTATTCTTGGAACGTTGCCAGATGTTTAATTGGCAAAGTGGTCGCCCTGTAATTTTTACGTGGTTGCGATTTAGGCCAACAGGAAAATACATAATTAATTGTTGTGCTATCGTCAGTTTTGATTAAACGACTGTTTTTCGCTTTCGCGTTAAAAATACGCAGTCAAGATATGTTATTAAATGCGTATATTCCCTAACTTGGCAACGTCGCTCGAACTACTTTGCTTGCTGCTTGATTTTAGCAAGGAAAAAAACCGACTGGAGCTAAAGGTACGTTTATGCCTTGAAGAGATTGGATGTTAGAAAGTGTAAATGACGCCGGCCGGAACGAGGTAGTTGCTGTTTGTCTGGTCATTGTCGATGATGGATTTATCGTTGGATTTCTTTGTTCTGCCAGCAATGTATAATTTTTATACAGCCTTAGATACGTTTCATTGCATATTGTAGATGTTAGTAATTTTGGCGACATCGGCTGCTGTAGTTTGCGTATGATTACAGGACAGTGTGGAACGGGCTTATGGTTCGAGTTTTTTTTTCCTAGCTTTTTAACATCGAATTTCACGAGCTAGTTAGTCGTTTTTGGCTTGATATCGTCCTCTTTCTTCAGAAAACCTTCTTAGGAGGTAGTGCGTTTATATGTCTGATAAAAGTTTAAGAATTTTTAATTCACCCTGAGGGGAATATTACTTTTTCGGGCGATAGAGAGTGGCGTAGTTTATGGCTTGACTGTGGATGGGCTGGTTTTTGCCTAAAGTCAAGATTGGATTAGTAACTCGCCACGTGCAGTGTATTCTGGAACAAAGTACGCCGTTCCCTTCTTCGAGGAATGTCTGTAGAAGAGAGCGTTTGCTCCCCAATTCGTCATTACCATCGAAAAACCCTAAGTAGTTAGGTAAATAAATATACATATCTTATATTTTGTACATACTCATTTATTTTCTGTACAGAGGGGATTTATTTTATCATAGTAGAAGTAATTTCATTATAGTTTTTTTTTAACGGGTCTCAGAGGGGATTGAAATACTGCACAATATTGCTATATAGAGAGTGTTACTTTTGAAAATTTATTAATTCTTGCACGTATATCATGCAATATCATCACACAAAAGATAATTTAGGCCTGGAACAGGCAAAGCATGATTTATTTACACTCATTATTTTTACAAGAAGTGGTACTCTAGGGAAAATAAGCGTATTAAATAATAGTTCATGATATAGTTCTCGTATCATATTGCAGTCGAACACTCATAGCAGATTCTTTGTCTTTATGGGCACCCGTATTGTATAATAGCGTATAATAATGTATAAAATTGTATATAATCTTTGATAAATTTCATTTCTGCTTTAAATTTTGCTTATAAGAACTTGTAAAGTCGTACATAAGCTTTGTAAATTTAGATTTCATATTAACGACATAAAGGGACAAGCTTTGTTCTTGCCTGGGGGTCTAAACTCTTAAAAGAGCAGACAGTGGTTATATTATTAGTCAGTTTTTCTTAGTATTTGATGTCTTTCACCTGTAGGGTGAGATGATAAGGTCATAATAACCTTCACATTTTGGCAAGACGACTAATATTATTATTTTTAAATACTCTCATTATTATTTTTAAATACTCATTGAATTGGGCGTGTTCTGAAAGAGGAGCTGCTTGAAATTGCAGTAAGTGAATGCATACTTAGCGCTTGTTCTCTTTCAGGGTTTTTTTTTCCTTTGTACGGGAGCCAGTTTTCTGGGGAGTCATTTTTATTGGAAGCCAGTTTATTGGAGTTATTATTTTGGCTGGAGCTGTTGTGCTTGGAGAGATGTTTAAGTGGCTAACCAAGTAGCTGCCAGTCAATACAGTTGGGTGTGTTATTGGTACCAACTGTAGCCATAGAGATATGGGATTACCTCAAATGCCACTGAGAGTTTATGGTCCCAAGGTGCATAGCTGAAGTCTGCGCGCAGAAGGCCGTAGGTGATATCGGCGAAGACCAGTTAAGATAAGTTTAGGTTATATTTGCGATCTTTTCGGCATAATGTTAGTGGTGTGTCACTGATATTTTCACGCGTGTATTTTCAGCGTGTTATTGATATTTTTCAGCGTATATTAGATTGCGTGTTTTAGAGTTTTCCTGCGTTGTATCATATCGCGTGTTTAGTTTTCTGCGTGGTACTGATATAACTATACTCGGTACTGTTTGGGTGTAAGCATAGCTTACCTATGTAAATCTAATTAACTGCTGAATCTACTAGTGTGATTCTATTAATGCTCATGTTTTTATGTATTACCTTTCTTGATCTTACAATTTGATTTATATTGCGTTAAATGATCAATATTGTTGTTCTGATTTATTGACTATTCAGTTTAAATAATTTTACATAACGGTATTTTATAATCTGAATCAGTAAGGTTTATTCATGTACAACTGCGAGTCGTCTACCATGGTAAACGCGCCCAAAGTTTAGTAGCTACTATTAGACGGATAACTGCGATTATTGATTAAATTGTTGCACTTGGTTTGATCTTATAGATAGCTGAAGCGTGCCTAATAATTGTTCGATCATTCTTTATCTAATTCACTTCTAGTATAACGCAATTTTAAATTCAAATTACTGTCTTTACATTTATGAGCATATAGATTATTATTTGTTTCCAATTGCGCTCTTTTACCTTTTGTTATATATTTATATAATTTTGATTATTGGAAGTAATATGACGACACGTTACTGTCAAACCTAACGAACGCCAATAAACTTAAAACCTGCACGAACGTGACCGTCTTTTATTTGCTCTGAAATACTCCAACTAAACCAGTGTAGTCGTTAGTAGTTGATTTTAAAACGCCCTTGCGTAGCGGATAATCGTCAATTTGGATCGCCCTTATGGATTCTTAAGACCGAGGATCTTCCTGTTTGGATCTGCGGATTTGGATACTTCAAACTGGTGGCGCCCTGGTCAAAAGTAAGTAATTGACCCACTCCCAGGCCGACGAGCAAGTCGGAGCACACATGTTGCGCTGGCCGCATCCTTAAGGGTAGGTATCATCTGATTCATTATATCTCGCTAACACATTAAAAGGGTTTACGCGCAACATCCTCATAAAATTTTAAAAACAGTGGTTGGGGGTGAACGACTTTTATCATTATCTACCTACGAAACCCAATAACAACCTACCTGGAATCCGATTTACAACGGAGCAATTTACCGAAGTGTCATGTATTTTCATCGTCACGCTCAAGGTCCTAACATTAGATAAAATAATTTAAGTAAGTAGTCTTAGGTCCTAACCGTCGATTTGTGCTATCAACTGCAATGGGATAGACTTTAGTTGTACAGATATAAAAAAAAATTAGAAATTCGAAAAAACAGGAGAAATCAAATAAAAACTAAACGACGTTGAATGTTTGGGCCACTCCAGTTGCGCACCCAGGGAGGGGCTCCCAGGCTAGAGCCCCCCCACGCATGGTTCATACAAAGCCTATGTATGGTTCAGGTTCAGGATTAGAAAATGTTGAAATTTTTGGTGATTAGGTATAGTTTCTGTCGATCTTATGGCAAATTTCGAGGTAAAGTTTCACTATCAACATATCGATACATATAATTTTGTGGTAAGTAAGAAGATTTATTTGGCTGAATTTGAAGCGGGAAAAATGGCCAAAATCAGGAAATTTGGAAATTTTTCAAGCGAAAAGCAGCGGTTTGTGCCGATTTTATAGAATATTTCGAGGTAAAATTTCACTTCAAACATCGATTATGGTAATAAGTAATTACTAGCATTGCAATTATTCGGATTATTTCTCCTATTTTCTTATTCTACACACATTATGTGGATATCGCACAACCTATTGAGTATTATTTGTTAATTTTCTTATGCATGTATAAGCTAGTACTTAATGCTTTTTGAAATGTTCATTTCTGTCATGTGGTCTTAAGCACACACCGTTGCCACGGCATAATAAACAATCGGCAGGCTGACTCGCCTTCTCGATAACGCTACGCGCATCTCCTCGCGCACGCCGCCATTTGGGGGTCCAACCTCTCAATCAAGCCATTGTCGTCGTTTGTTACAATAAAAAAAAATTACTGCAGCTAGGAATCAGTAGCGTGTACCTTGAATATATATTTTGATTGTGATGTGAGTTTATAGTTCAATGGCGATGTGTAATATGTAGTTTCTGTCAGTTTTCTTGGATATAGCAGTTATTTTCTAGTGTAATTTATTAACATTGACGTGTTTTCACTATGCCTGGGCAAAGTTGTGCAGCAAAAAAATGTAGGAACAAGCGAATAAACCGCAATAAAAGCTTTTTTCGGCTTCCCAGAGATCCTTTTAGTTACCTATGTATATGGGATACAATTTAAAAAATACTATTTAAGGGTCAATACCTACTTATTTAGATTTAGGACGGTCAGTTTAAACAGGAAAATGTAATTAAAAGTTTAGGGTCGATATTTAGACTTTAATACGAGGGGGATTTCAGTAGTGAATTTGGGTACAGGGTGGCTCGAATTCGAGTGTATGTATGGGGAACTCGAAAACTGTAAGATATGCAGTGTCGGTCAAATTAGGGCAAAATTGCGCATTTAGGTGCCTAATAATATGCCATTTAGAAAGTTTTAAAATTCAGAGTATTTCCGGAGATATCCGGAAAAAAACCGAAATATTGAATTTTTTTTCATGAGCTTATTTTAAGACGAATTTCAATTTGGATTACACTTTTGCATTGCAATTTTTCTCGCTCTATCCAATGATGATATCCAGTTTGGAATCCGACGTTTCGTCTTCAAGGGATCATCAACTTTCTTTTTTTAAATACGACTTTTATTTTTTTTATCGTTTTTCACATGGTATTTTCGTGCTTTGGCGTAATTTTAAATGTTCAAGTTACTTTTGAAATTTTTATATTCTATAAAAATATTTTATTTTGTTTTCTGTGGTAAGTAAAAAAATCAAAACATTTATTTTTAATAAAATTAAAAAATAGTACAATTAAACAGGTTCAACTTTTTTTTACCCCAAAGCAAAATAAATAATTTAAACAAATTAAAAATAAAATAAAAAAAAACACAAAATTAAAAACACATATTCAATTCCTAATATCTCTTTCAGGAGTTTCGCTTCAGTTTTATGCTTATAAAGGTGAGGCACATAATATTTTACAAAAAATAATGTGGTCGCTTTGCGATGTTATGAATGACAAACTTTCAAATCTAACCATTTTAGTATTGTAACGCATTTTTTGAGAGGTTATGTTTATGCACTACCCTTCAATTCGATATGGCGTGTTCTATTTAAAATATTATAGAAAAAGGCAATTAAATTGAGCATTTAAGGAAAACATTAAGTTACATAATTTTTATTGAAACGATCAAAAGAGGTGATATGACATTAGATATCATTACTATGACAGTTTATTACTAAAAATATTAAAACAGAAATGCATACAAAAACACAAATGAAGACATTTTTGGCAATTAAAAATTCCAAATAACAGTTTTGTATATTTAGTAATACAAATAGAAATAATATTTCAAAAACATTTTGAATTATTTATCACTAAATCCGGAATTTGCAAACATTTTGTAGATTTAATTAATTCCGATATAACATTTGGCACTCCATGTCCCCTTTTCCCAACATTATATGTTATTAAGTTATATTTGAGGCTACGTATATATTACACATTGAAAAATATTAATAGAAACTTTAAGACCAACAATAAAAATAAGCTAATTATTTGGCAAAATCGGTAAAGTTTTTTTTCCTAATGCTGTTCTTATGTTAATTTAAATATGCTTTGGGTAAATTATCACTATTTTTGTTTTAATACGACCCTGTCTATCAATAGTTTATTTTATCGGAAAATGTCGATACGCCTTAATCCGACCCTGACTAGGACCCCCAGATGGCGCCGCCAAGGTCAAATTTTCGTACTCTATTATTGCAATGCGATTAACGGCGAGTGAGCCTGCCGATTGTTTATTATGCCGTGCCGTTTCTTTCTAATTTCTTAAAAATCCGTTAACTAAAATCGAAGTTATCTGATTTTATATTTAAGAAACATTTCGCGTAGTTCATTAAACAAAAAAACCGGAGCAGTTCGCCACTGTTCTTCCACCCGCTTGGACGCGTTACCACAGCTTACCAAAGGGGCGTTACTATGGTTACGCCGCCAGGTTGCCATGGTTACGCTAACAATTAACTTTAAGACACGAACGCTAGCCAACTGCTCCTGTTTTGCAAATTTTAGCTTAATTAGATTTTTAAGTGAAATCTTTTTTAGGTACGTCGCAGATTTTCTTGGGTAGTGAATAAAACTAAACAGTTAGATTTAACTCATCAGGCGGTAATTTAGGTAATTTTTAGATATTTAACTTTTTTCTCAAATTCGTCATGTTTGGGGCATCTGATTTTCGGTTTCCGGGTTATTACGTCAAAATATTATTTTGATTCATGATAACTGCCGAAAATTGTAATTGATTTTGATGATATTTTCTGGACGCATTTTTTTTACGTTCTCCGAACCCTAATTGGCAAGAATCGAAAAACAGCGTGTATTTTTTTGGGCGTGTACATTTTTGAAAAATGAGACACTTTGGATCCTCTAGCGCCGAAAAAGTCGCAATAACGGAATTTTTACGAGAATTATTTCTCTGTTTTGAAAATGACGGGATTATGAACTATTGAAGGAAAATTTACAAAATTATAGGGTAAAAAACGAACGATTTAATTTTTTTTCCAGAAAATTTTTTTTTATACGTCAAAATTCGTATAAGAAGACACATTAGAAGTTATGATATCGTTTATACAGGGTGTGCTAGTTGAATTTAATTAAACTTTTCCCCATTTCGAGTTTTGACACGACATGTCGCCACATAATATTTTATTGTTAGGAAACCGAATAATCTAGCGCAACTAAACTTTCGTACATTAAAGAGAAGGATTACGAGTACAACATACCAAAAAATCCTATTGATACGATTGAAAATGCCGAATTGGTGTTGTTTTTTTATTATCAGTTTGAAAAATCTAATTTAATCGTACGTGCCAGCCAACGCATAGTTATTTTGAAAGAAACAATCCCAGATTTGCAAACCTCGATATCTCTGCTATACAAATATTCTATAACAATTTTTCCCACGGGATCGGGAAATACGGGAAAATGGATACTGAAATGCAGAAAATCGTAAAAAAATTACAAGCTGTGCATACCTCGGTATTTTTAAAATTTGACATGACCTTTAGGTTTCTGTCGATTTTATGGCAGATTTCGAGGTAAAATTTCACTATCAGCATATTGGTGCGTATAATTTTTGTGATAAGTACGCAGCCTTATTTGTCTAAATTTGAAGCCGGGATAATGACTAATATCGTATGTAAAAAAAATAAAAAATCTTCGGAAATCAGAACAAATTTTTGTAAAAACAATTTTTATTGAATAGTTACCAGAAAATATTTTTGAATTATTTTTATTAATTATTGTCTTGCTCAAATTATTTTTTTTATTTTAATTCTCATTTCTTTGTCCCCATAAACCATGATCAGCCCCTTCGAAAGAAAATTCCTGGGTGCGCCACTGTGCCACTCTATATTAATATAGCCGTAATATGTCGTTTAATTTCTTATTTGATAATTAAATTAAATATAAGCATAGATATGTTTAGTATAAAAAAAAATACAAATGGAAAAAAGTTGCGGTTTATTTTGGTACAAATACTGATACAATCACAATATACGTATTTCTGCTCCAGATCTTGCCGTAATCTCCCAAAAATAACCGACGATTTTGCGATTCTGTTCATATTCCATTGACTAGTCATGTTGAATGTGTTCCTTATGTATCATCTAGTCAAATTTCGCTTCTCCTACCAATTAATTGTATTATGTCGACTGGGACATACCCGATCTAAAACAAATGGATACGTCTTAGTTTTGCATAGCTCATTCCCTATTGCGAGAGGATATGGTCATTTGTATTTGCTATAAACGATAAGCGACAAAAAACGTGGTTTGAAAAAGCCACAAGTCCTGAAACTTACTTCGTTTTTTTCCGTCCTCCCTTTCCACCATCCTTTTCCATATCCGTCCTTTCCTATCACGGTGAGCGGCTGTCCCGTTCGGACAGTCAACTGGCTTCTGTCTAACGCATCATAGTTCCTTAACACTATCGCCTGCAATTGGTGGAACGGATATAGAAGTGTCTTGTCTTCGTCTAAACTAAAAGGAAAAAGCCGCTACCATTGTTAAAACAATGCGAATTTGACAATATGGCTGCTCTAAATCTTGTAATATTTGTGCAGAGCCACATTTGATGCTTCTTTTTCGTTATTATTATAATAATTTTATTTTTCAATATGGCTCGAGTTGGCTTTTTGTCTAATTTAAATTTGAACTTCCGATTTTTCGTTTACGGATGATGTAAATAACGATTGTGCGGGAGGTCTCTAATATCATTCGAAAATATGGCAAAACGCGCGGGCAACGTGCATGTTTAAAGCGAAAGAACATTACGGCAATAGTTAAGCGGAAGAGAGAAAGCAATATAGTGAGCGAGAAATGACGAAGAGAAGACAGAGTATGCCGTGACCAGTGTTGCCGATTGTCGATAGTTTTTAACGTAATTTTGCCAGCATTCTGATAAAAAAAAACTTAAGATTACATAATTATATGGCAAATAAGAAGGGATATGTTTTGCTTGCTCCGCCATTTTCAGGTTTTATAATACTGGCTTAACCATCACATAATTTCATTACAGCTTACCAAACTAGTCAGCTGTGATATTATACCATCGGCAACACTGGCCGTCACTAAGGAAGTTTTTGTTTTTGTTTTTGTTTGGGCTGCAAACGCGTTTTTCCAAGAGGTGATTTTTTCCCAGCTTTTAAAGAAAACTGGAAAAGAATCTGGAAAAGGTGAATTATCATCAAGAATTCAAGACGTGTGCTTGAAGTTTCTACAGAAGAGTTTGTGGCTCTTTTGTCGTCAAAATAATAACAACATAAATGTAAGTTTGTTCCGATTTGTTTAACTTTGCCTGCTTCGTTGATAAAACCGTCCCGTTTTGATAGTTTTCTCCAGTGACTTATTATAATTTCGCTTAAACTAAGTTTACGGTTTAATACTTTGCGTTTGCTATTGTTTAATTTTAGACGATTTCAGTAGGGAAGTACTAGAGCGGTAGAGCGTAGAGCCATAGATTTCTATATAGTTTATAGTTTCATATTCAAAATTGCCAAGCGTCTAGAACCAGAGCTAAATTTTCGATGCGAAACCGTGCATGCGCAATGGCGAAACGAATAGTAGGTATTATTATGGCATTGCATGGCCCTCCTCTCGCGCAATCAACAAAAACTAATCAAGGCTAACCCAAAATTAAGAAAAAAAAGTAGGGTCTTGTGACATATAGGTATCTACGATTTCGCGTTTTTTTTTTCTTTTCATTAGAAAGGGGGTGTCCTATAGAGTAGTTTAAGCCAAAAATATCGGAGGATCCGCAACATTTGAGGCGAAAAAATTACCCCAAAGTTCGAGTTTTGACACAAATTTTCAGCACCCCTTCGCAAAAGCACTAGAAATATAGACAATGCACACCTGAAAATCAATTCTCTGGTAAAAATATTAACCAGGAGACATTTGCGTAGAACCAGAGGCTTCCGTTTTGTCCCGGTCATAATTTAAGGCGGCCCATAGCCCCATGAAACAAAATAAAAATGTATTTGTAATTATAATTGCAAGCTAAGCATCCCCGTTTTTACTGTCAAATGTCACAAGTCCCGATGGAAATGGATATTTTGAAGAAGGCACACTGTTGCCAGACGTTTGAGACTGAAAAGATATGGGATCAACTTTCGCTTACCTGAAATCAGTTATGTAAGAAATATTTGTTTATTTAATATAGAGCAACCGCCCCAAATACAAAATCATAAAAATATTTTTGCGTAAATACATAATTTTCATTTTTTCGACTCTAGAATAACTGAACTCAGTTACACGAAAACATGTTTCTGTTTTACATTATAAATAATTTTCTAAACATAATACCTCTAAAAACTTCTTTCGGAAATAAGTAATTTTCATTTTTTGAGTTAGTTTAGGTTAGTTTGGATTAGTTTCCTCGTTTAAGCCACTACGCACTTGCGTGAAGAAAGGCTTGCGCTAAGCGCAAGCCTTACTTCACGCAAGCCTAGGCGACACAATTTTGGTTTGCTCTGGTTAGTTTGGGTTAGCTTTGTTTAGTTTAGGTTAGCTTTGGTTAGTTTGGGTTAGCTTTGGTTAGTTTGGGTTAGTTTCGTCTCGTTTAAGCCAGTACGCACTTGCGTGAAGAAAGGCTTGCGCATCGCGCCTAGGCGAAACAATTTCAGTTAGCTTGGGTTAGATTTGGTTAGTTTGCGTTAGCTTTGGTTAGTTTCGTCTCGTTTAAGCCACTAAGCAATTGCGTGAAGAAAGGCTTGGATATTTCTGTGTGTTTTATGTTTAGAAAAATGTGTGAAATGTGAAACAAAAAATTCCAAGAGCCGTATTTTCGTGGATATACAGCAGCTTGCATGTGTTTCCGCGGATATATGCCACTGTCCACCATTCAAAACATATTAGAACATTAATAACGTGTCGCGATGATTACTGAACGTCAGCTCTGAACCCAAATATTTTTATCATTAAAGTTCACTTCACGCATGACCTCGCTCCGGCGCTCAACAAAAGGAAAAGTGCTAATCCAAGTCATACCCAATATCGGCTCAAATGCGCAACTTTTGGCAACACTGTGTCACGCCTTTGGCGCCGATGACTAAAATTTCGTTATTTTCACGTTCCACCTGGGAAAGTAGTAGAGGCACTTTGTCCGTTCTACGTCAAGCTTTTTTCGGCTCAAATGTGGGGGATCCTCCGGTTTTTTTGGCTTAAACTACTCTCTAGGACACCCCCTTTCTAGTGAAAAAAAATCAGTAAATTAATAAAAAACAAACATAACCTTAAAAAAGGCGAACAAATCATCTGCCGCGACCATTGATAAAAATCAATGGCTGCGACATAGCCTATAGTTTCACGGTCACTTAAGAAAAGTGACCGTGACATAGCCACAGTTTATACCGTACCCGATTCAGTTAAACAACTCCCCACGTATTTTGAAGCCAAGCGCTGCAACCAATAGGAGAGCTGGGAGGTCTTATCTTGCGCCTGCGCTCAATGAGTGAACGCTGCCTTTATAAATAAAACATCAATTCAGCATATATGTATGTATATGTCTCTTTTCAATAAGAAGAAAGAGATAGATATAGTGTTGGCGAGAATTAACCGTAAAACGAGGCACGCAACAGGCTTGTATTCAGATGAGATCTCGATTATTGATTTTCTGCGCGGCGACAGGAAAAGTATGTTGATTGAAAAGGAACCGAAAAGCCAAAACTACCATCTTGTTTATTCGAGAGTCGGCTTTGTTTGTAGTGCTTTTTGTGGACTGCTTTCGCGAATTTTGTGTATTAAATCCATAGACTTAGTTATATGTCTATGATTAGATCCTAGTTCGACTCTGTCCACGGCCCAGCTGGCCGTATAATTCTGACGTTTCCAACTAATAATGCGCATGCTCGAAATATGAAAATTCATGAAAAAATAGAATTTGGCTCCACTAACATCAAAAGTGCCGGCTCAGAGTTATATAACTGATTCGGTGACGGTATAAACTGTGACATAGCCCTCCGTAGATGAGCGGCTAATAGCAGCCGTAATAGCCCCTGGCATACGCTGTTGCCAAATTTATTCTAGTTTTGTTAGTATTCGCGCGATGTCAGTTTTTTGCAAGAACCTCGTGGTCGAGGGGTCTAGATGGTTAGGTCTCAATCCGGCGGGCCGGGTTCAAATCCCGTTGCTTTTTTTTTTTTGTTTTTTTTTCTTGATTTTGGGTATGTCTTGGGTTAGTTTCCTTTCCTTGAGCCCCCGTAGCGAGCGGAGGGTCATGCGAAAAGTGAAATATATATATTTTTTAAGTTATGTTTCTAAACAGTTTTTTTTCTTGATTTTGGGTTAGTTTTGGTTAGTTTCCTTTTCTTGAGCCCCCGTAGCGAGCGAAAAATGAAATATTAGAATAAGTTTGGCAACAGCGTATGCCAGGGGCTATCTCGACGGCAATTAGCCGCTTGCGATTTCAGTTCATAGTGCCATTAAAGACAATGATAGTGCTTTTGTGAATGAGAGCCGCGTGATTGGCTAGCTACGTTAGGTGACGCATGTCTTCGCGATGCAACCAGTTGTTTGTAAGTCAGCAGATGGTCTAGGGGTCTGCATGGTTGGCCTTCACTTCGGCGAGCCGGGTTCAAAACCCGTCGAAGTAAATAATTTTTTCCTTGATTTTTGGTTTTTTCTTGGGTATGGCTTGGATTAGCACTTGGTTAGTTTCCCTTTCTTGAGTCCCTGAGCGAGCGGAGGGTTATATACTTGCCAATTTCAGGTCTTTAAATCGCATGCATTCACAAGTGCACTACGAACTGAAATATCGCTAGCCCCTCCTCTCCGTAATCGCGACCGACGGGAATCGAACTCGCAGCGCAGAAAAGACAAGCAGAACCTCTACCTACTACACCACCGAGACGTTGAAGGAATTTCGCTAGAACGTAAAGACATAGATAATTCTTTAGACAAGGTTCCTAATCTAGGGATAATTCCGATATTTCGGCCATATTACGCATGCACGTAAACTTTAGCTCTGGCCCTAGACGCTTCCCAAAATTCAGGGCATACATTTATATAATGTTGCCAACACAATTTTTATAAATCCACTAGGAGGGTAATTTTTCTACTAAAAATTCATCAGAATTTTATTACTTGAATGGAGCAAATTAATTAAATCAATGATCAATAAATTTGGTAAACAATAGGTGAAACCTTACTAAACTTTAACTTCTAAAAACACTATACCTCAGGAGCGGCTAAATGTAGCGCAAATGTTGACAATGTTGTCAATCCTACCGCATGCGCAATACCATGTATGAGAATCAGTTGTCTTTAAGGTCCAATGAATGAAGTGACGTCAACCCACCAATCAGAAGCCTCTAATATGGCATAGTGGCGTACTACCGTAAAGGATCGTATTATGCGAGTCAGTGTTGCCGATTGTATTCTAATTATCAGATTTTAACATAATTTTTCAAGCATTCTGATAAAAAAAAAATTGAAGATTACTTAATTATATCGCGAATCAGAAGGGATATATTTTGCTTGTCCCGCCATTTTCAAGTTTTAACATAAATTACATCAAAATCTGATAATTTTGGCTTAACTTAGCCATCACATAATTTCGTTTCATACCATCGGCAACACTGCATGGCAAACCTCTACTCTACAGTAGTCGGTAGTCGAATCGCGAACCCAAAAAAAGAGAGAGTGCTTTTACATATTGTACTAATTATTTACAGTTACCTGGCGAAAGCATCCTCCGAACAGTCGCTTGGAGGTATGATCTTGTAGTGTTTCACAGAGTCGTCAATCCTAAAAACGTATTTTCGTGAATATATTACCAATGTATCTAATTAGACAACATAAGAAGTTTCGCAAGAAATATTCATCATCATCATCATCATGCAGCCCCTTGTTACGGGTGGAAATTCTCCTATTTATAGAAGTCATTTTAGGAAGAAATATCGATTGGTTAATCATCTCTATTGTCTTTTTTCGATAAGTTCGTACCAAAGACATATAAAAAAAAATTATATGTCTTGTCTAGGTTTCTGACAGCAGTATCTGAATTGACATTTAGGGATTTTTAGTTGAATGTCAGTCGATAATTTTTGACGTGATTACAGATTTGTTTCTGTTTATCAATCCAGTAGGATGAGGGAAAACAGAAGAAAACTGTTGTTGTTGATTTTGTAGGGGTTTTGTTTTATCATTAGCCAAAGAAAATTCCTTGGGGTGAGAGGTAGCTCTCAAGAAGTGTATTATTTCGTAAATGAAATAGAGATAGGGTTAGTTACTTGTAGAAGAAATTTCTAGCAACCGCTGTAATGGCAATAAGCCCGTTAATCCTTTCAAGATACCCAGGAAGGTTTTGGTGAACCCCAGTTATGGGTAAGCTGTTTTAATTTGTTTTGAATGTAGAATTTCAATTAGATTTTTGGGGCCCAGTTTTGGCATTTCTGTTAATATCAAGTTATGTATGGATTAATTTCCGTTTTAAGGTTCTAGTAAATGGATTCTAGTAGTTGCATTCAAGTAGCTGGATTTTAGCAGCGGAATTGCGGTAGCTGGTTGTTGCGGGGTTCTAATTGCTGAATCCCTGTAGGGTAAAAAGAGCCACTATTACCTGGAACCTGACTAATTTGGGCTGTTAGATATACAGAAAAGGATGATGGTCACGCTTTAATATTTTCTTTAATTTAATATGTAATAGCAATCATCATAATCCACTAGAGTATATATATATAATACCTTTTGTGAACTGTTACTACGCCAGCCTAGTTTCATTATTTACTTCTTACGGGTGCTAGATTTATGGATAATCTCTAGTGCAAATTATATCCGAGGAAGTTTATTAACTTTAATACTTTTTTATTTTATTTGGGCATTGATATTAGAAAATAATATAGCATTTTGAGGGATACGTTTTCTGTTTGAAACTTGCAACTCGGGCTTTTGGAAAAGCTATACTAACCGAGTTAAATTATCTTAGTATAGTCTATGTGATAAGTTCGGTATTTCTATCACCGTCTAGGTTGCAGGTAACAGCAGGGCGTTTCGGAGAAGTGAACTTTCCAAATTTCATAACGTTTTATTTGACACCTCTCAAATTTTAAATCAGACTGACAAGAGGTTGGAATTTTCTGTATTTTTTATAACCTTTTATTTGACACCTTTCACACTCTCAATTTAAACTGTCAAGATAACAAGACACACCCTGTCTAGTCAGACAGTAACTCATTTAACATTTAATTGAATTTTCTTATAAAGGCTAGAGGAGCTTGCTCTTATTTTTACTTCAAAATAAAAGTATTGGCCTCACATACTTGGTATTATTTTAGCGTAGACTTCGTCAGGTAATTATTTACTTAATTTGACATTTGAGTTTGAACTTTGCTTCTTTTATTTCTATTTTTTTTTACTGTGTCCGTATAATCAACGATAGGGCTTGCCAACAAAAGTAAACTTGGTGGCGTCCAACCCCGACTTGGACTTTTACTTATTTTGATTTAATTCCATATCCAGGTACATCATTTTTGGAACTTGTTAGTGGGAAAAGGTAAAGTTCGAGCTAGGCCAGGTGTTCGGTTGCAGACGGTGCTGGTTGAGCTATTACGAGGACTGCTGTTGACCGAATTTCAAGGTATACAACTGATTGTAGTTTATTTATTTGGTAATTCTTAATTTGTTAGTAATCGGTTGTTCAGCGCCATCTGCCGACTATTTTATCTTTGAATTGAATAACAACAACGCGTCCAATTTCAAAACAGTTTTTAGCAGTAATTCTATCTAGATTACAAGCAGTAGTGAGTTATAATTTGGGATCTGATAACTGATTGGTAATGGATCTTCCAGGGTCAGGCCAAGCATCGATCTCTCCATTCGCCTTTGTGTTACTCTTAGTTTTTCTGCGGTTTTCTTCGTTAAAGTTAGGGTCTCTGCGCTGTAGGTCAGAACCAGCAATACGCATTGATTAAATGTTTTCCGTTTCAAGCGAATTGGGATATTCTAATCACATGACCCAAATATATATATTTGTTGTTATTAATTTGTGTTTGCTCACTGGGAACCATGTTAGTCATCATTTTGGTATTTTCCAAATTTATTGTCAGTCCAATTTCTTGTACGATATCGTTGAGTTCTTGGAGCCTGTCTTTGGTCTCTCCCAGATTGTCAGACAAAATAACGATGTCATACGCGAATCGTAGATAATTGAGCCTCTCTCCATCGATGTGTATTCTTTTTTGTTGCCATGCAAACCTTTTAAATGTATACTTGAGGACATGATGTGGCTTTGCCTAACTCCCCTTTCCATCCTTATCTTGTGGGTTGTAAAGTGTAGATTTGCATTTACAAGAAACATTACATGGTATATATTGTGGTATTAAATGAGAAAAAAATATTTTTATTCGTATTCATGCTACCTCTACTAGATCGCCAAGGTGCCAATGTGCTCAAGGAATACTATCGATGGCAATGGGCCGAAATAGGGAACCATAGACATATGAAATAGGAGTAGTATTCTTTGGATCAACATATAGACCTTGCCTTGCTGAAGAAGCCAAGAACAAGAATGCTTTGGATTTTAGGAAGGATTTCCAGAAGCTGTTAAAGCAATTGTTGAAGATCACTACATGGATGATTATCTGGGTAATATGGACAGTGAAGCGGAAGGCATTCAGCTTCGTCATTTGTAATTGGATTTGTAATAGTGACTTAATTTCATCGAAAACTGACATGAATTTAAAAGCAGATAAAGATTGACAAAGACTTCTACTGAACGTGTTCTTGGAGTATGGAGGAACACTAAAACAGATACTGGAGGTTCATAAAGAATTGAAAACAATAAGAATCAACTTCAAGATGTTTTAAGAAAGGTGAACTACAAGAAGATTCAGTTCGACAGGTCTTCGGAAAAAACATCTTCAACCTAAAAATTGCGGTCAGAAGAATACTCGACTTTGGATATTGTCACCAGAATTTTACAAAAATGGGATATTGATATTAAAAAGAAGACTGGAAAATTTAATAGACGCAAAATAAGAATCTAAACCCAAAACATTACATTACTAAATTAATATTCAGTTATTTTCATGAAAATTGTTTTCATCTAGGACAGGAAGTAGTACTAAACAAATTACGAGAAAAATATTGGATTTTAAGATCAAGACAAGCAGTTAAAAGACACTTTTAGAAATAGACAAAAATGTAAATATTAAAGGGCACGATCACTAAGTCGTTTGGAGCCAACAATAAGGTGACTCATGAAGACAGATTTAGACTATTTTGGACCTTTGAAAGGAGTTTAGAATAAAGATACGAAGTCAGTTTTACTTGCATGGTTACTAAAGCGGTACATTTGGAAATTACACATGGTCTCTCGGAAAACAGTTTTATACATGTCTTAAGACAATGTGGTTGTAGGAGTATTATTCATGTCAAATACAGTACAAGTATGTACATATGTCAGGAAATAGTTATTTATGTAACAAGTGTATAAGGTGACCCTTTTTATGAATGGGAATATTGTCGCATGAGCCGTAGGCAAAGAGAGTGAACGACGCCACTGGCTCACTAGCTGGAAAGTCATTTATAAAAATTAAGAACAAAAGAGGACCCAGTATGCAACCCTGGGGCACGCCAATGTCAACCACTCTCTCCGCCGAAAACACTCCATCAACTTTCACTACCTGGGTACGATTTTGTAGGTACAATTCCATCACTTTGAGACTTCCGTTCAAGAACCCATAACACTTTAGTTGCCCAGCATCAAAGGCTCTACTCAAGTAGCAGAAAAGTGCACAACCATAATTCATGTCCTGAAATGAGTCATAAATAGAAGACAGTAGGTTCATTATACCCTGCACTGTGTCTTTACCCTTTCTAAACCCAAATTGGAAGTTATTATTTTCAAAATAAGTAGCCATCCTGGCCGCCAAGCATCTCTCAAAAATCTTTGAGATTATTGGAAGCAGTGAAATTGGTCTATAGTTGGAAGCAAGGGCATTATCACCTTTTTTGAAAATAGGAGCCACAATAGCACGCTTTAGCACTACTGGAAAAACACCCTCCCCAATACATCCATTTATCAAGTTAGTTGGAGCGGCTATTAGATTTTTTAATGGTTTTTATCAAAGAAACCTGTCGGAGCTATTTTTACTTTTTAGGCTATCAATAATATCACTAACCTCACCAAAAGAAACTTTCCCACAGGAGAAAGATGTATGGGGAACAGGATTATACTCCATTGGATCAATACCCGTAGTTGGAATATTTTCAACCAAGTTGTAAGCCACGGAACAGAAATAGTCATTAGACATCAAGCAAAATGTCGACCTGCACAGAATTTCCCTTCGAGCCCCTGCTACTAGCTTTCACAGGACTCTTGGAGGTGCTGATCAGCCTGTCATTTGCTCGAATTTTGACTTGCATTATTGAATCCTTATAAATCTGTTTAAAGATATTGAATTCCAGTCTGTTTCCAGGAGTATTGTATTGATTGACTATGTTGCCCAGGAAATGAAGATGTTCCCTCAAGTCCTGCAGCTCATCATTAAACCAGTTCACTTTATTAGGACAGCTAGCCCCAACAGTATAGGTTCTTTCCCGGAATGATTGCAAATATGCATCTTGAATACAATTGAAAAATATGTCAAATTTTTGTTCGAAATCCATATTAACATCTTTAACAAAATCCCTTTACTACATTGTAGAAATTATGAAGACCAGGCTGTATGATTAGTCCAAAAGTGTTTTTTACCTTTCCATCCAATCGCGAATATATATGAGCTGTGTGTCGTCGTCGTTACGCTCCTGCATTTTTGCTGTTCTTGAGGGTTTTTTGCCCTATTAATAAGTACTATTTGGTATCACAGTGTATAGTATTTCAGCACCGATTCAATGTGATATAATATATTGTTACGTTTTTCCCGTGGGTTCTTAACAGAATTACAACTTTGCTATTTTCAACTAATACTCTCTTTATTCACTACCACTGTATACAATTTATCACTCTAAACTACTCTTATAGCTTTACAACTAATATCTATTCAACACTCAATGATTAACTGAACTAACTCCCACATTCGCCTTAGGTCTGCTTATATATAATCGCGAATCTATCACGAATATTCGGGAAGTATGCCGAGGCCACTCTATATGATCTCGACGAGGCCATCGAGATAATTCCAGCGATCCTGAATCTTCGCGACCGGCCAGGCGATGAATCATACAGACAAAGAAGCGAGCGGCACGGCGGCGGCTAGTTCTATAGGGTAGCACAAAAACGTTCGGACGGTTGTTAGTCGTGACATTGCCTCCCTCTTAAACCTGATCGTCTCGATCAGATACTTCATGTCCGTGATATCTTTTCAGCCTGTCGAGGTGGACTACTTTCAGTTTGCTTCTGGGGCTACGCTAAATTCTATACACTACGTCATTAATTCTTTTGATGACTGTATAGGGCCCTTCCCATACAGGCGTAAGCTTGGGAGATCTTCCTTTCTTCCTTTGTGGATTATATAACCAGACTTTATCGTTCATCTGAAATCCCATAGAATTAGCTTTGAGATCATATCGTGTCTTCATTCGGTCGCTGGCTTTCTCCGTGTTTTCTCTGACT